>WUAT03258314.1:0-18193 GCA_010015005.3 Ulmus americana | reverse complement strand
CAAATAGCCTCCTCCAAACGCATTCCAATTTCAGTTGTAGTTCATATACATTTGGAACATAATATGATCCCGAATTTCGTTTGCCAAATTGTCATCATTTCTTTCGTAACCACCTTGGTTCTAAGTGCTGCTCGAAGAAGATGGTGCATCATCTTCCTCATTGGAGTCTGGATTAGACATAACTCCATCTACCCCATACCTATCAAACAGTGGATCTCCCTATTGTGTAACTTTATAAAATTGTGCAATACACAATAACACATGACAATTTCTCTTTGTCTAATCAGGGAAAAATTTGTCATGTATCGAAGAATTGGGAGCCTAGCCTTCAAACACCGAAGCATCATTCAATGCGATTGCGTAATGATGCATGCCTATAGTTGAACAAATCAAGTGGAGAATTGAAGCGACTAACTCTTCTCCGAGTGTTGTGCAAATGGTAGGGACTGTTACGAAACGATGCAAGATATCCTGGCTTGTTGCTATATCCTGAATCCACCAAGTAATATTTCCCTACAAGGCCATAGAATTTAAACAATAGTTAGCAACAATACATCGACTCAGACAGTTATGTAAAAGAAATAGAATGTATTCCAAATACAAACCTGGCGGTGGATGCGGGAAACCCGATGTAGGATCCTCTAGCACAATTGTTAACACTCTAGCTTCGTGGACCTCACCTTCCCATCTAGTAACCACGTAAGTGAACAACATGTCAAACGAGCATGTGACCATTATTTTTTACGTAATATTGTGCTTTCGACCCCAAAAATGATTAGCAATAGCGGTTGGGGCCCAGGCTACAATATGACCTCCGTCAATTGCACCAACACAATCCTGTTAAATTAAATAGTTAGTACTCAGAGCTTTGTGTGGATGACAAAGATTACGTGTAGGTGACAAAGATGACTCATTTTAGATATGCTACCTGGAAATATGGAAAGTACTTTGGGTTCAAGCGTATCTTATTAGGAACCCCATCAAAATTAGGAGCTCTGATAAATGTACCGGATAACGTGGCAATCACTTTGCAAATCAAGGTGAATACAATAGAAATTGTAGTTCCTGAGTGTTGTCAATCCTCCGTAGCCATCCTATTCGTTGCTTTTTGAGAGATAACGTAGAGGAATATAATCACCTGCTCTTCAAGAGTTAAATACTTACTGTTTTGAAGGCTAGTCTCTTGTTTCAACAAGTGCACCAACATCTCGAAACACGGTCTGTACATGCGAATTTTGTTAAACAATCTATCTGGATGTTCGTTAATCAACTCCAACATGTATTGGTGCCTAGTTCTGACCGATGTATGCATAGGCATACGATTGTTGCGATCAAGGTATTGGCGGCCTAGTTCAAGTGCCATTAAACCCATTGTCAGGTTAATCCCATATGTAAACATCTCATCCCATTCTTCTGCCGAAGACATCTTAAACCTGAATTCATGTTAAGCAAAATAGATCACTACTCATTGTAAAACGTAAAATGTGTTAATGCAATAACCAACTTGTAAGTACTAACAATCATTCTTGTTCTCTCAATCAAAGCTTAACATGAAGACATATATCGATAAGTTCACATGCATTTGCGTTAAATGTAAACCAAACTTCTAAATTAACCAACACAAACATCCATAACAATAAAAAGAAAAACAACAATCATAAAAGGTACATCCGCAATATTAAACTAATCATCCTCAATCCTAAACAGAAACTCCGCAATGAAAAAAAAAACGTAAAACAATAAGATACTCATAATCCGAAATGAAAAGTCTCAATCGAAATATAAAAACTATAATAACTAATCTAAAGATGCGATCCAGCTCCATCTATATTCCTCAGACATTCTCCCAAAGATGCCACACCAATCTTTATTATCCATGAGATACTTCATAGCCTTTACATATGTCACCGGAGGAACACTCATGGAATCTATAATCCATTGACACGCTGCAAGTGAGAACTCGTCCTCTTTGTTCACTGTGTCGAAGTAATGCATGTAAGAACTCATTCGAGTCTTTAACACCGATGCGACCTCCATCATAGTAGCGTTAATACATTCGGAGTCTGGAGTCCTCTTCTTTTTTCCCTTCCCTCTACCACCAGACGGTCCAGCACGCTTATCACTAGAATGCTGACCCACAATATATTCTTGGAATGCTTCTTCGTCACCCTCAAATTACGGAATACCAGAATTTAAGAACCTATCCTCCATGTTCCACTCATCTTCAAGGTCGCATGGTTGATTTACCAAAGTGTAAGCTAATCCTCCCATAGCATTGGATTTCTCAAACATATTCTTGTTCATATTATAGTTCGGTAACCCAACATGTTTGAACATGGATGCCCTAGGATTCACTTGCAAAACATATGACACCACATGTTAGTGAAGTTTCGCAGAACAAAACCGTAGAAAAATAAAATAAGTAGGTTGAGTAAGAATGTACCTTGCAATATTCCTTCCAAACATCGTCAGGGCAAGTAGGCGTGTTAGTTTCAAAATCCAAGCCAAATCTAGTATGGTTAACAAATTTTTTAAACATATTATAAACCTTTCCCATCCTAAAGTATTTCGAGTTAACTTGAGTGGGAAGAAATCTCTTATAACATGTGCCTAAAAGCTTATTAGACATGATTTTGAACTCCTTTAGTGTGGGGGTTGCCCCATGATTTTTTCTAACGTGTTCGTCCAACAAAATCAAGAATACATATGTGCATGGAGCTGACCACAGTGAATTGTCCTCAGCATTGTCATTTTGTTGACTTTTGCCTAGCATCTAATGAAACGCGATGAATGTTAATCAACTAATAGTGACAACAAAGATAAGGCGTAGAAATGGCTCAAGCATCGACGTAATTACAAGACACCAAAACAAGCATGCACATATTGGAGGTCCGAACACATTAACGATTTGAATGTATAAATCAATCAACAACATTACGAAGTTAACATGTTGGACCAGTCGACAATGAAATACATGCAAGATGGGCTTAATAATTAATTGAGTGATGCATCATCATCACCGTTAACCTTGATTGGCCTAAAAAATAGGAGAATCCAAATAAAAACAGGCAGTAATGAAGCAGGCAACAACAACTCAAAACCAAACAAGAAATGTGCGCTAATGATTGTAAATTGGGACAAAATTCAGACATGAAAATATCAAAACCAGCCAACCTTAACACAACCATCGCAAGTAACAGAATAGAGAAAAGGCTCAGGCATGCAGTTAGTCTTATGCAACCACCAATAATGCACTTTGGAGGACCAAACATGTCTACAACGACTCTATTTCACACACTACAGGGAAAAATATCGGAAACATGTATAGTTCAGTCAACAAAGAGACATTATTAGTTGCACAACTGACTAACTATAGCAAATGACATCATAGCCATGCTACTTTCGCAGCCAATTGAACTAAAATCAAATGAAAACAAACTGTTCTCACTATGCTCTGTGCAAATGACACATTGGATCAGGCAATATGGCAATGCCGGTCAAAAACATTGCCAACGATTACATCAAACAAGCAACAACACATGAAATTACTTAGAATACAGTTAGAAAAATAGCAAGTACTCAGCACAACAATGACATGCACAATTTGACTACATGAACCGTAGAGTACAACCAATCAAAATATCAACTCAACACATAATATCATATCAACATAGAATAACAACCAAAAATCATAAAAAAAGGAAACAGTTTTATACCTCGTTCGATCCAATAAAGGAACCGAATGATGTGGCAGGTCGTAAACCAACTACGAACGAACTCCCGAGTTTTGAACTGGAAGTAAATCATCTCCTTACCAAAAAATAGGTAACTTTCCAGCATAAACCTTGCAACCCTAGAGATCATCGGAAGGCCAAGGGTCTAACCACAGTGGGTGCCAGTGCGAGGGAGAGTTCAACAATTCAGTAACTGAGAAACCCAATCAATTAGAAAGCCTAGAAACTCAATCATGGACTATATCGGGACAAGATTTTCCAAACTCTGGGTGGAGTTATAGGATTGGGACCGAATCAAACACAATAAGGCCCAATAACGGACTAGATCAGAGCCAAACACAAGTATTTCAAACATGAACACATCCAAGTAACTTGACCGCCAAATTAAACACAAAATAGAATGAATCGCCATTCAATATTGTGGGTAGCAAAGCTCTGGCCCAAGATAAATCAAGATCACACACAAAAGGGCCACAAACGGAGAAGAACAGAGCCAAAAATGGAGGAACAAAAACACAACAAAAATACTCAACTTGTGACCAAAATTGTACAAAAATACCCAAATCGGAGCAACCAACAACAAGGTAATTCAGATCTTAGCCAAAATCAAGCAAAAAAGTGAAAGCCCAAACAAGATTTGCGAGGTACAATAGAGGAACCAAAAACCCATGCAATCTCGCGAAGAAAAAAGCAGAGGCAAATGATGTTGCACAGAACCCACAAATCAGCCTGCACATGAGAGTGATTTGGAACAGTGAAATGGTGGTTGAGAGGTTGAGGTGCGAATGAAGCAATGAGAGGAAATGAACGAAGGGAGCAAGGGGAAAGAAGAGTAATGGAAAAGAGAATGCAGAGGCAAAGTATGTCGCACATAACCCACAAATCGGACTGCACAAAAAAGTGCTTTGGAACGGTGAAATGGTGGTTGGGTGGTTGAGGTTCCCGCGAAGCAATGGGAGGAAATGAACGAAGGGAGCAAGGGGGAAGAAGAATAATGGAGAAGGGAGTATTTGGCGGGTAACACAAATAATGGAAGAATACTGGGTTTGTGAGTATTAAAAACCCAATATTCTTTCTCAATAAAAGTAACCAAATAAATATTGATATTTTAATACTGCTTTTAAAAAAACCAAGTGAAAGAATGACTATTTAATAATCAAATATTTAAATACCAAAATAATGGGTAAAAATACCCAAAAGAACGAGGATATTATTTTCATTTTTCGACTCAAAATTTTAATGATCTTGCAATAATCAAATAAATACATCTCATAAACAACAGAACAATAATTCAGGAAAAATAAATATATAAAACCATGAAAATTAAAGTATAATCTACAAACTGTACAATTTATTGTAATATTTGATCATATACTATTTAATCAATTAAGATGAACAACAATCGGCCCACTTGCTCCTTTCCGGTGCCATTTATCTATAAAATAAAGTAATTAAATTAGATGATTAGGGAAAAAAGAATTTATAAATATATGAAATAAAAACATAAATTAGAGGATTACGTACTCTTTCTCTTATTTTTCTTATCATATCTAATTTCAATGTATTCTCTATCACAATTATTACAGACATAAAAAAGAGTGTCATCATTTCCTCCTCAACATCTAAAGAGGCTACACCTTTTGTACAGAATGGGGTCTCCTCAATGTTGTCACACACATCAAAATTATCAAACTTTATTTGTTTAATTATGTGTGAGAACAACACTCCAATTAGGTAGACGAATATTTGACGTAAAGCACTTGTTTTTCTTGACAGGCTAGAATGAACGGCTCATCACGATAACCTCCCTAGCTAATTGAAATTTACTAATGTGAATTCATTTTCGTCCACTCTTTTACCGGTATTTATGTCTATCCATGACACTTAAACACGACGACCCTAAACTTTGTGTAATCCACCTCCCAAATGTCATCAATAATCCCATAATAAGACATGTTCACATATACATGATTTTTATCTTTCACATTGGACACATGCAAGGATTGCGCAACCCATGTTACTCTACTATTTTGAACAGTGCTCTGCATATCTTTTGTCATTGTATAAATTTTGTATCCATTTATTGAGTATGAGGTATATTTGAATATATGCACTTTTGGATTGTCGACTAGCCACCTGAAAGTCTCTGATACTGTATGATTGGGTTTCAACAACTCTTGTAAGACCTGCTTTCTAAACCATGCTATAAAAGTACAATTGTGCTTGTTTTGTATCCATTGCTCCCTCATACTCTTGGATGCTTTCATACACCTCACATATGCTAAATGTTAAGTACCGTAAGGTGCCATCGTTGCATAATTGTGTACGATATAAGGATGAGCATGTTCCAATTCTAATGGATCAACAATTACCATCTCTAAGTTGAAGTTACCCTTGCAATCAATCAAATCAAAGAACTTGTTGCGCAGTATTCCAATAGCCTCACAATTGTGCAAGTACTTTGTACAAAATTCAACAGCTTTTTCAATTATGTATGATTCCACAATGCATCATTCGAGTCGACGTCGATTCCGTACATACCCCTTCAAGATTTTCATGTATCATTCCATTCCATAATCCATCTTGGATAAACCAGCCCACATAGTCGAACTTCTTTGACTAAATACTATCAAATGGACCATGATATTGAAGAATGATTAAGGGAAATACTTATCAATCAAACACAAAGTCTCAATAAGATCAAGTTGAAATTTGTCTAACTTTGAGGAGTCGGCAACTTTGCTGCATATAGTATTGAAAAGATAACACAATCTCGTTGGTAACACATTTAGAACTGCTATTGGCAACAATTGTTGCATCAGAGTGTTACAGTCACGAGACTTTATATTAGTTTACTTTAGATCCTTCATTTGTACTAAGCTTATCACATTGGATGAGTAGCTTGATGGAACCTTAACCTTAGACAGTGTAGTGCAAAAGTCTCATTTTTCTTGCCTCGTCAAAATGTAACATGCGGGAGGAAGGTAAATACATTTATTCCCTTTCTCTTGTAGGGCCAATTCTTGTCGAATACCCATATCAACCATGTTCAATTGTGTGTTGAGACCATCCTTCAATTTTCTAAGTATATTAAGCCGTGCACAGATGATATGTATTCTCACACATATTCTTCTCAATGTACATCACATTAAGATTGTGTCGGACATAAAGTGATTTCAAATATGGCAGTTTGAAAAATAGGTCGTTTCTTCCATTTTCTATCACCATTCAATATTTTCGACCCTTTCCCAAACTCAAATTTATGACTCTCACCATTTTCTAGATGTCGTCACCAGTTATTGTTGTAGGTACTCTATCATCTTTAGTTTCCTTATTGAAGGCTTACATTGTCTGCAAAAATGATGAACCCGAGACAATCTCATGTACGCAATCTTCTTAACATGTTTCAATCAAGATCAAAAGTATCCTCCCCACAGATAAGACACGTGTAGTATCCTTTGACACCATATCCCAACAAGTTTTCATAGGCTAGAGAATCATTGATGGTCCGCATCAACATAGCTCGTAATATGAAGGAGACTTCTCTGTTTGCATCATATGCTTCAACAGCCTCGAATCACAATTTCATCAAATTGTAAACCAATGGAGCTAAATAAACATCAATATTGTTACTTGGTTGTCTAGGCCCTGATATCACCAAAGACAACGTCACAAATCCTGTTTTCATGAACAAATGAGGAGGCAGGTGTAGATAATAAGCACGACCAAGTGCTGTGAGTTAAACTTTGGACACTGTGAGGATTCATACCGTCTATAGCCACTTACATGCCAAGTTAGATTGTTAGTGTGATCTGCATTCCAAAAAGCAGCTTAAACCTTGGTATAGGTGAAATATACAATAAAATTTTGGGAGGAACTGCACTTCTTTTCCACTGTGACTTGCCACATTTAGGAAAATTATCTAACCCCTTGTACTCTTCACCCCGATATAAAATGCAATCATTAGGGCAAGTATGTATCTTTTAATAATTCATACCTAAATTACACATTACTTTTTTTTTTTGTTTTACCTTAGACAATGACTTAGGTAGTTCATTCAGATTGGGAAGCAACTCCTTTATCAATCCAAGTAACTCTGTGAAGCTTTTGTTGCTCTACCCATTACCTACCTTTAACTCGTATAATCTAACCAAGACCAAGACCGATATCATAGTGAATTTCTTGCAACCAAGAGATACAAAGGCTTATCGGCGTCACCTAACAATTGAGTAAATTGTTCTGCCTGCCTGACAAAATCTTATTCAGCATCATTAACCATTTCCACAAGATTATCATTTTCATCTTCAACCCCAAACATCTCATTCTCATTTGATTCCATGACGGAACGTTTCATTGAACTGATAATTATTTCTCCATGATAAAGGTAGTTGGTAAATTTTATTAATCCATTCAAAAATAAATCATCCTTGACCGAATTTGAACTAAGCATTTCTCTATTACCACACCTCATACATAGACGTTTTATTCAATCTTGATTTCCCTCATTTCTAACCACAAAGATAATGAAATAATCAACTACCCCGTCTTGGAATTATTGAGATATCCTATCTGCAAACATCTATCTTTTATCTATTTCTAACATATTAAAACAAAATACACATAGTCAACACAAATAGTAATTGATTTAAAAATAAAATAAAAAAATTCGACAGAGTTTACCCAAAAACTAGACATACCAAACCTACAAAATTTTAAAATCTAACAAAAATTTAACAAATTCTAATCAACTTAGTTAACATATAATTCATAGAGCATATTACTAATAACGGTTAACTTAACACACGATTATTGCGATATGGGAGAGGAGTTGATCTCACGAAGAAGGCTTGCAAAAGAGAACAAAAACTTAGAAAGAAAGTAAAAGTAAAATATTAAACAAAGAGAATAAGAATTATTGATTATGATTGGAAAGGATTAAAACTATATATTAAAACACAAAGTGTTGAATTTCACTCAAGGTTCATCCATTAATTCCTAGTTTTAACTTATTTCAATTCCTTAATTACACCCTAAATTGATCTGTCTTATAAGATATCTAAAGCGAAAATCCTATAAAATTGATCTAAGTTTGATTAATTACTACTCACATTAGTCGACATAAAAGAAGCATGACTAGACTTATGTTTATTTATGAATAGAAACAATCTAATAATCTATCTTTCACATAAATTATATACTCTATCTCTCACATAGAATTGATCACAATAAACTAAATAATCATCTGTCACATGAATAAATAATCTGTTTTATTGAAAGGAATTGAAATAAACACAAATATTATCTGTCACGTAACATAAAACAAAACTAGAGAAAATAAAAGATTACACATATGAGATCCATTCTAGCTTTGCTAGAGACTTCATCCAGAAAATATCTTCTTCTTGAATAATCTCTTGAATAATAGATGGTAGAGTTCTAGCTAATGGAACCCTAAGTGATCTGTGTATAATACAAAAGGTTTAGGGGTGTTTTGAGGAGAAAAATATCATTGAAACCCTTAAAAGATCGAGATAAAAAATTTAAAACTAGCATATTTCGGGCATGCACCATTCCTAGTGGATCTACGCGTTGTGGCGCAGCTCTCCTGTGCCTCACCCTCCATATCTAGTGCCGTGGCATTGACGGAGTCCCAAAATATGAAATATGCATGCCTTGGCGTAGATTTCCAGAGCCGCAGTGCAAATTCCATTTTTTTGATATCTTAATGTTTGATTCAACCCTATGTGTCTTTATGAAAGTTGTAGCCCTTTATCTTAGATTTCTATAGAAACTAAGAACACCTCATTTGGATTTCGGATGAAGAAGTTATAGCCAAAATATTAAAGTATCTGT
Organism: Ulmus americana; assembly: GCA_010015005.3. Taxonomy (NCBI): domain Eukaryota; kingdom Viridiplantae; phylum Streptophyta; class Magnoliopsida; order Rosales; family Ulmaceae; genus Ulmus; species Ulmus americana. The sequence continues at coordinate 8,606 of WUAT03258314.1, read as the reverse complement.
TAAGTCAAACTTGCCAGAATTTTCAACACTTCAACTTTTCCTTCTTTTGAACTTCTATGCTTTTAAACGTGCTCTTCAACATCGAATTGCCTAGAATCTATCCTGCTATTATCAATCTTTATTTTTCTTCATCTCTTAAGCTCAAGAGACCTGAAATTACATCAGAACAACACGTGACACTGAAAATAACACTTAAGAAATATAAAGGTGTAAATGCATGAGTTAACCATAAATCAACCTTAAATGCTAATAAATACACATTGTTTAAATGCACTTTCTAGCTCTTATTACAACCCCCAACCATCTTATTGCTAGTCCCTAACAATTCAAGTGAAACTAAAGGAATCTCTACATCTAAACTAAGAAATAAAACAAAAACAATGAAAACATTAATCAATGAGTCATTCAACATTGTCTCTCAAAAATTGCACACAACACACAACATTTAGAATAATCAAACATCACCCAAGTCTAAAAACAATTGACTTTCATTTTCGACTCTCAAACATTCATCTTACCACAAAACATTAATCCTAACACTTGGATGATTTTATGCACAACATTCATGAACACAATCTTGGTCTCTAAAAATATTTATAAAAACATGACTATCAATCACAATCAAACTCCAAATGCTCACTTTTCAAACCACTCTCTACTAATGTAGAAAAATTATACTACATCAGATCAATAGGTCTTTAATAAGATTGTAATGTTAGGCTTAGATAAAAGGTTATGAAAGAACGAGAAATATTTAAAACAAATAAAAGAACTTAGTCTCTTAATTTTATACACAACTTTTTTAAGCACTAAAATAACCATACTTCAACACCCAACACATTCAACCATTTTTTCTTTCTCTAGATCAACACTTATCATTCAATCACTTTTCAACTTTTTTTCTTTCTTGTCATAGCTCAATATTTCATTTTTCTTTTTCTTCTTCTTTTCTAGCACAAAACCATTCACCTCATTTTTCATTCCTTATTATTTTTCCACAACCCCCAACATATCTCCTTAAATATACTCGGGTTGTGGTAATAATAAATTTTAATATTTCCACCCTTACTCCTCTTAAATGCTTTTTCAAGAAAAGTTGTGTTTTTTATTAAGTTCTCCTAAAAGAAATATAAGGATAAAATATTTTTAAGTTCATAAAGATAAGTAAATATGCTAACAAAAAGAAACAAGGCTAAATATTTTTCAATAAAGCTCAAATGGGTAACTAGCGATTAAAAGAACAAAGATAGGCTTGAAATGCTTAAACAGTCCAAAGATGGCCTACATCCTATCCTAAGTAGTGTGCATTCTAGGATTTTGCGTCAAGTAATTATCAAATAAATTCTAAAGATTATCGTGACCTCAAAAGTATTTACAAAATAATTACACATAAAACTTCTCTAAGTGTTTAGACTAAACAAGAAATCATACCACATAACCGAAGAGTCTCAAACTAGGCAAAAATCAACACTAACAATCATTCTCAAACCGAAGTAACATCTAAATTCTTCTAAAAGCTACATGTTATCACAATCCTAATCATATCATTGACATGTGAATTAACTCAAAAACTAACACAAAACACTAAACTAATCCTAATTAACAACTAAACCTAAAATAAAAACAAAATTTTAAAAATCCCTAAAAGTTTCTAAAGACACCAAATAAAATAAAGCAATGGAACACATTCCTCTACTCCTAACCTAAATTCTACATTGTCCTCAATGTACGAATACAATGAGGAAATAATAGAAAAAGGGTAAAGAAAAACGTCCTTGAAATTTTGAAGGAGTAGTGTCCAGTGTTTTGACGATATCTGGAGCTACAAACATCCAAATGACCTGATTCTTGTGGAACTGGAAAGGTAACTCAAAGGCCTAAAATTGGTATGTCTAATACTTCTCCAAATTTGAACTACTTCACTTCCAAAATTGATTAACAATTCAGACTTGAAAACAGATCTGGCTAGAAACTCCTCCAAATTTCAACAAAAGTTAAAAAATAAAAATAAAAATCCTAAATAACGAAAATTAAAACTAAACTAATAAAAATAAATAAATAAAAATAATGGTGTCCAAAATAATATGTTCAAAATAAAAATAAACACTTGAATTGCCTCTCAAGAAGCGCTTTAGTTACGAGTCCTAAGCTAGACTTCCAAAAATCCTTGTCATCCAAAACCAAACTTCCACATTGAAAATCCAAGATGACTCTTTCCAGGCCTCAAGTATTGATGATCCAACGTCATAGACCTTTATCCACATTATACACTTCCACCAAACCATCTAGATAATCCTTCACTACTTTGAAGAAGAAATGCTCACACTCCGTAAGCTCATAGGAAAAACTCCAATCTAAGGGATAGTCCAAATAGAATTGCTCCCCTATCTTGAAGGCTTGCTCCTTCTTCTTCTTGCTGCATTTATTTGGATTGGGTGCTTTCTCCATTAAAAGGTTCTGACACTAATCTCTCTTCATCTTTCGAATCTACCCGAAAACTCATAGAATGCTCATCATGAGGAAGCCAAGAGCTAACACTTTCCAACTACACACTATCACAACTAGCAAATGAGTTATCGGTATCATGATATAAGTGATCAACATAAGAATTATCAAAAGAAAAAGAATCTAAATATTTTTCAACTAAAGGCTCAAATTCTTCATCTTTCTCCAAAGTGTCAACAAAAGTGGGGATGTCACAATTACTTACCTCCTCCACTTGTGGCTTGCCTCCTACATAAAAAATATGTGGTCATGTTTCCAAAGGTTAAATTCATGAGACCATTCCTACAATTTATGTTAGCATTGGCGGTTGCAAGAAAAGGCCTACCTAAAATCAAAGGAACCTTGGAATCTAAGTCTACTCTAAATTGGGTATCTATCACTAAGAAGTCAACTGGGTAATAGAACTTATCTATTTGGACCAAAACATCCTTTACAATTCCCTTAGGCTTCCTAATTGACCTATCAGCTAGTTGAAGCTCAACATGAATGGGTTTAAGTTCTCCTAGACCTAATTGCAAGTAAATTGACTATGGCATAAGATTCACACTAGCTCCTAAATCCAAAGGGGATTCACTAGACTCATTGTCTCCTATTCTACATGTAACCGTAGGATAAGCAGGATCCTTGTACTTTGGAGTGGTATTACTCTCTATGACTGCACTAGCTTGCTTGGCTAAGAATGTCTTTTTACTCACCTTATGCTTCCTCTTAAGAGTACATAGATCCTTGATCACTTTAGTATAAGAAGGAATCTTCTTAATCACATGAAGCAAGGAAAGATTCACCTTCACTTATTTTAATTCCTCAATGATCTCACAATGGTATTTAGATGACTTAGGAGACTTAAGAACATGGGGTAATAACACTGATATTGGTGGCTCTACTTAATCTCTACCCACCTCCTCTTCTTTAATCCTAATAGGTTGGTTTATTGATGGACTAGGCCTATCTACTACAATCCCACTTCGGGTTATTATAGCATTTACCCCTTTATTGTTTTGAGGACATGGGCTAGGTTGAGTTTGTGAGGAAAACCTACCCTTTTCTTTAACTAACTCAGAAAGAGTGCTATTGAGCCTACTAATATCCTACGTAGTCTTCTTTTGCAACTCTACTAATGCTTGGATTTGGTTGTCTATGGGATTCCTAGGTTGTAGGGCATTAGGTTGGGTACTAGGTCTCCATTGGGCAATTGGTTGAGAGGGTTGGTTGTTCCTCCAACTAAGGTTTGGGTGGGTTTTCCATTGTTGGCTAAATGTGTTAGAAAACCTATGGCATTACCTTCCTCTACATCACCCATAAATATAGGACACTCATTAGAAACATGATTTACCCCACCACACGAGGAACAAGCTTGGGCCTCTACCTTAGCAATCGGGTTTGAAGTTTTACTCTCCCTACCTTACAGGGCTTCTAACTTCCTAGTAATCAAGGCTAGCTTAAAATTTATACTATCCTCCTCCTTAGGTTGGTAAATACAGGGAGTTTGATTCCTAGAGGTGGATTCAGTTGGGTTTGGGCCGCTCCAAGTGTGGGATTTTTTAGCAGCATCTTCCAAAAACTCAAAAGCCTCATCAGGGCTCTTTTGAAGGAAACCCCATTGCACATCATTTCTACGAATTTGAGCTCTTCGTAGGTCAACCCATCATAGAAGAAACTCACAATCCACTAACCCTCATACCCATGGTAAGGACAAAGATCGAGCAAATCCTTGTACCTTTCTCATGCTTGGTGCAATGTCACACTGGCTTTTTGCGCAAAGGTTGATATTTACTTCTTAATGTTTTGGGTCTTGTGGTTGGGGTAGTACTTATGCAAAAAGGCTTTAATCATGTCATCCCAAGTGGTTATGGATCTAGGCCTAAGGGAGTACAACCATACCTTGGCTTTATCTTTGAGGGAGAATGGGAAAAACCTAAGCTTAACCATGCCTAGAGTTTGGGTTTGGCCATGGAAAGTCGCTACTACCTCTTCAAATTCCCTAATGTGGACATAAGGGTTCTTATTTTCTAAGCCATGGTAGGTAGGTAAAAGTTGGATCATTCCAAGTTTAAACTCTTGAAGAGGGTGTTTGGTGGAAACACTATACATGATGGAGTGGAGATTCTAGTGGGGTTTACATAATCATACATGGACCTATTGGCAAAAAGTGGATTATCGTGAGGTAGTTCATCATGGGGTGGATTACCCATGTTTTCCATATTTTTAGGTTCGGAAGGATGTTCACTAGACTCGGTTCCAAAAGAAGTTTCACTACTAAAACTAGGTGAATTAGGCTATTCTACTATGTACTCAATAAATCTTTCTCTAGAATCATGAAGTCTACGCATAAACACTAATCCTAATTGAAATAATTAAAAACAAAGATAAAAAGAAAATTAACAAAAGAATAAAATTGAAACTAAAATTATCCTAAGAAACTAAAAATAAATCTAGCCCTAAAAATAAAATAAAATAATAAAAAATAAATCTAATCCTAGAAATAAAAATAATTTTAATCCTAAAATTAAAAATTAAATAACAAAAAGATAAAAACTAATCCTAAAAACAAATAAGATAAAAATCGAAATCTAATCGTATCCTAAAAGCAAAAATCAAACAAAAAATAAAAGGTAAGGATATATATTACCTATTTTTGCTTAGAAGTTTAAATCTCTTTAAACGTTTTCCCCGGCAACGGCGCTAAAATTTGATAATGCTCAACTTAACACTCTGTTATTGTGATATAAAAGAGGTGTCAATCCCACGAAGAAGGCTTTAAAAGAGAACAAAAACTTAGAAACAAAGTAAAAGTAAAATCTTAAATAAAGAGAATAAGAATTATTGATTATGATTGAAAAGGACTAAAACTATATATTAAAACAAAAAGCGTTGAATTTCACTATAAGTTCATCCACCAATTTCTAGTTTTGCTTTACTTGTTGATTTATTTCAATTCCTTAATTAAGCCTTATATTGATCCGTCTTACAAGATATCTAAAGCAACAATCCTATAAAATTGATCTAAGTTTGATTAATGTTTGGGCATAAATCCTATTGACTATTTTACCCTTCTCACGAGACAGTTGACATCGTGCCACGTCATTTCACGATAATGTTCAATGTCACGGCCCATCACGTGAGTTCATAGTGACAGCCCATTGCTAGGCTCTACGCCAGGGCCCATCTTGGGTCCAATGCCAATTGCTTGTACACTCTTCACAACCCATCTCATGGAAGGCCCATCTATTAAGTTGACCCACTTTACAAGCTTCTCACTCTATGGGTCAACTCACTCTACGATACACCTAGCCCCACGGGGCAAGTTCATCCTACGAGTCATGTCACATCCTACATCTCGGGTCATACCCTACGAGCTAGGTTAGCCCACGAGTTAGGACATCCTACCAAGCAGGATCGCTCCATGGGTACAGTCGCCATCCACTTGCCTCTCGACCTTTAGAGTCATACTTTATAACTCCCCTTGGGGGTTATATGGCATTGAGTGCACAGTTGATGGCCATCAATGCTTCATTATGGTCATCAGGTTGTAACTCCTTGCATATTACTCAATGTAGAGTCTAACAGCTAGCCCCTCATAATGGGTGTAATGGTAAACTGCCTTCATTACCACATTATGAGCCTCCTTATCTCCCCCTTCCTATAAGTACCCAAAGACACACCATCTTTGGGGGCTCTTGGATCTTTTCCCTCTTCAAACATCGTTTGGACCTTCGAATTCCCATACTCTTGGAATCAACACTTGAGACTATTCGTCTCCTTCCTCTAACCAAGGGCTCTCTTGCTCAAGACTCTTGGGTTCCTCTCATATACCTCTGGGGTGCTAATTTCTACTCTCTCATGCACTTTCAGCGAGCGGATTTCCAGCAACTTGGGAATTTTATACAAGTATCTCAGTTTTCCCAAGTCATCATCTATCACCGATGACCTTAGATTAATAAGAAGAATCCCTTCACGCGGGAGGCTCACAGATAATGTTTCCTCACCATTTCCAAAAGCTGATGGTCCCCACGAGACTCAATTGACTCTACGTCTTCAATCTCAACATCCTCCAAACCCAGGTCACGGCCACTTGGCCCAACATCAGCACTCGACATAGCCCGAGCACTCGGAACTATCAGTAGAATAGTTCCCTCAGAACTGTTCCCTTGTTTGGAGTTATCACCATGCTCCCATTTGGCCCACAATGCCTCTTCTTCGGTCATAAACACTTCAATCTCAGGTGACCCTAGCATACGACCTGCCATATTTCTCCAAGTTTGCTTCAGATGGTCACACATGACCTAATGTTAAGTGTGGCCTTCAATCTCCAAATGGCTACACTAGCCCCAATTATGTCTCACTCTACCTGACGTTGAGTGCACACTTCTTTATTAGATCCCAAGAACACTCCCTTTGCACTCGACCTAATGTCGAGTGTGCCTCAAGACATAAGTACTCTCATTCAAGCTGCACAAGACCCTATGTCGAGTGCAGGTACTCTACAATGTGTTTTCTTCTTCTCTGGTCAAACCCACGACCCAGGAAAAACCAACGAAATGTGGAACTCAAAACTCCAAAATTTTCCTAGCTTCTAATTTGATCAAAACAGTGATCAATCTTGCTCCAACTTCTTCTAAAAAGCTCAAAACAATGCCCATAACTTGAAAATACAAGAAAAATCAAGCCTTTTGGATAATTTACCTAGCAATAAAGAATCGAGCACGAAATCGCCACTTGAAATGCTCTGCACTTGAAAATGAACTTGAAATGCAGAAGTGAAGCTTCCCTAGGAAGCCAACCAGGCTTATACCCACCTTTTGTGTTTTTGCCATGTGTCAGTCATCGGAGCAACCTTGGGACTCTTAACTTCGTATGAAGTTTGAATTCCTGCTCACACATGTGCCGAGCTCTTGTGCTTGGTACATGCCCCTCAAGCTTACCCCGAGTGAACATGCAGGCTACCACAGTGGCACCTATGTGAGCAGTCCATCCTTGCTCTCAACCCCGTGTCGAGCCCATGTTATTAAATGAAGCCACTTTTATGCCCTCCTGAGTCGCACCTAATACCATGTTGAGTGCGATGAAAATAGTCAACTTTGGAAGTTGAGATTCTTTAAGAAACCATTAAGGGCCACCCGACTCCATGTTGAGTCTGACGTGCGATTACATCTTAAAGCACCACATGTCCACTTTTTCATACCTAGGTCGCTTATGACATTTTGTCGAGCCTAAGGAGTGAACTCCAACTACAAAGTGCATCTTCACATTCGACATTGTGTCGTGCATAACCTAATGTTGTAAAGCTTACAAGTTCACTCCATGCTCTGTGCTCGACATCACGTCGTGCTCGACCATAAGTCGAGTGCAGCATTTACAACTACAAGATGATGTTTTCAATTCTCACTCAACCAGTCAAGTAAAACTTAGTCCCTGGTTGTACTTGACATAATGTCGACTCCCTTGGTATTCCTTTCCTAAAAGGCCTAAAATTGTGCATGTCAAGTGCGACGCCAAACACTCATTACACAAATGCACGTACGACATCCTGATTGGTAGACAACATCAGTCCAGCCTGTCCTCACTATATGCCGGCATACGACATGCATTGGGTCAGTCCCATCATATGACTTGTTTCTTCATCCACTAAAAGAAAAATGGTCTAAAACCACGGTTATTCCCCGTTGTTTTTTATTATATAAAACCACGGTTAGACAATCATGGTAACTAGCCCTTTAGTTTTTTCTACTCCCCTAAAACATTGGTTTTAAACCGTGGTTATTGATTCTGAAAAACCGTTGTTTTTAGGTATATAATACCATGTTTATTACCCGTATTTTTTAGATTTTATATTTATTTTTTCAAAATCAACGTTGTTTTTTTATAGTTTTAAATGACGATATTTACTGAAAAAATGTTGTTTATGTTTGTAAACCCGTTGTAAATTACTACGACCCGCCATGTAGCCATTGTTTTTTAAATTATAAAAGTAAATGAATTTTATTCAAAACTGTTGTTTATTTCGCGTTCAGAAAATATAACTGTTGTATTTGATATTCTTAAACAACATTGTTTTTTTTTAAAACAGTTGTTAATCCCCATTCATATACCAGAATTTAATA
>WUAT03258203.1:0-11140 GCA_010015005.3 Ulmus americana | reverse complement strand
ATTCGTTTCTTGCATACTTGTACACGAATTTAAACTTCTTATTTACTGTTATAATTATACATCATATTACCATGAACTTAGCGTAATCATGGTTCGTTAGCAAAGTACATGTTCGAGGTTTCACAGCTTTAGATTACCAAGATCAACTAACAACGTGAAGTTCGATGAGCTGTTATCTTGTAGCGAATCTATGTCACTCAAACTATCTTCTGTTATGTCCCAAACACTACGATGATTGACGTCCTGTACAATGTGCTAGTTGGGACCACGTGAAGGATCTTCAACATAAAATATTTGCTTCCCATGGGAAGCAAGTATGAATTGGTTAGAGCTTCGTCCATGACATAGCCTTTAGAGATTGAACCTTCGGGCTTCACTGTGTTTATAATGTAATCTTTAAGCTTCTTAGGGTATCTCTCAAATGGATACATCTTCTGCATGTAAAAAATTCCACCAAGTATTACCTATTTAGGCAAATGTAGCACTAGGTCAATCATTATATCGAAAAATGCTGGAGGAAAAAGTATTTCCAACTTGCAGATAATAAGTACCAACTAATTCTGAGCTTCAACCATATCGGTAACCTTAACAGACATCACACACAACTGTTTGAAGAATGTACATAGCTCAATAATTGTGGAGGAAATTCAAAAAAGCTTGACACTTGACAGGCAACAACCTTTATATAATAACATGATAGTTATGTGACTTCAAGCCTACAATTTTGACATCATTCAGAGTGGTGTTCTTGGCCAAATTAGATGCAAAATAGTTGGGGAATTATACTGATCTGATGAACCTACAAAACTTTCGACGATTATCTTTTGAAAGAGTGTACTGTGCAACGGAGTTACCCTCTTCATATAAGTGCAACTCTGGCTTGATACTCAAATTCTCCAAGTCACACATAGTATTGTTCGTGTCTTTGGATTTGTGAGGATATACTAACATTGTCTCAAGCAAACTAAGATATATGTTCTTCTCAATATGCATTACATCGAGATTATGCTTTAAGTCGATGTTAGCCCAATAAGAGAGCTCATAGAAAATTCTTTTTTTTTTCCTTTAGTTCAGCTCGTTGTCCCCTTTTTTTTCGTTTAACACCCCCATAGTTAGGGTGTTTACTTTAAACAAGAGACTTAACACAACACAATTGATCCAATATGTCTTTTGTACTGAATCTGCACAGAGGAAGCTTTCTCTCTATGCAGTTATAAAATTGAAGGTTACTACGCCAATGATGCTTAATTGGCAGGAAACGTCAATGACCAAAGTAAGCTATTTTTTCGATTACACAGATTGATAGTGTGTCTTCGTCACAAGTTGGACATGCTTTATAAACCTGTCTGCTCCACCTGGATAGACCACTCCTTGTTATAAAATAATTAATCGTCCATAATAGCATTGCACACATTCTGAAAACCTTATTTTCACTTGCCGCATTGCGAATGAGTATACCATTAACCCATAACTCATTCAAATCGTCAATTAATGGTTGTAAAAACACATCAATGTCCTTCACAGGAGATTGAGGTCTAGGAATCAACAGAGTTAACATTAAGTACTCAAGTTTCATACACAGCCACAATGGAAGATTGTAAGTTATCAATACCACCGGCCACATGCTGTACGACAAACTCATATTATCGAAAGGAATGAAACCATCGGCTTCCAAACCCAACTGTGCGTTCTTTACTTCATTGGCAAATTAAATGTGACTTTTATCAAAGTCCTGCCACACCTTGCCATCAACCAGATGCTGTATGTCATCATCCTCTGTTGACTTTCCCACATGATGCCACTGCATCAGTTTTGTAGTTTTCACCGTCATAAACAAATGTTCAAGTCTAGGCCCCAATGGAAAGTAATGCAACACTTTATGCAGTACATTTTTCCCCGATTGTCTGCCTGCTTGCATTTTCAAATAACTATCTGAGCACACAGAACATGTTTCTTTTGAAGAGTTATCATTCTAGAAGAATGCACAATCATTTTTGCACACATGAATAGACTTGTACCCCAAACCCCCCAGCTTTGTCATCAACTTTTTTGCTTCGAAATGAGAGTCGATGAGATTGATTTTCGGAAATACTAACTTTAACAATTTTAGTAGCTCATTGAATGACTTATTAGTACACTTATTCATCATCTTCAAGTGCATCAACTTAACTAAGAAGTTTAACGATGAAAAAGAAGACACTCTAGAGTATAATTGAGAATTTAGGGATGTAAATTACTCGTCGTACTATACACTGGATGGAGGGACATTTGATCAGCCCCCAATTTGCACATCAGTTGCAAGGAAATTTGATCAACCACCTATCATTTGCAAATGGCTTCGCCATCTGAAGAAAAATCTGAAGACCATTCAAAAACTAGTCAGACAAACTGCGCCTTTTGATCTTCGTTTAACTCTTATCAGTTTCCATTTATGAGATGCTTCAAATATGAAAAGAGTAAATGTTAAATTTATATTTCATTCATGCAATGTGTCTTAAATCCGTCTTATCGCTCAAACTCTAAAGGGTAAGGGCCTTAAGCCATTCAAGATTCTTTACAAGTAAACTGCAAAATGATTACTGTTTTAATTTTTTTTAAACTACCGTTTTAAAGTCGACAGTAGTGAAAGGTTACGACTACAATTTTAAGGTGACGTACTGTTCATTCGAAGTAAAAGACAATGAGCTTTAAAAAATGATAGTTATTATAAATTTTTAACTACTGTTTTTAAATAGTAGTTATATGTGTTGTTGCTTTTACTAAGAGTAAATAAAACAGTAGTCATATAGTTGGATGATAAAATTTAGACTAGTGTTTTATAAAACAGTAGTTAAAAGTATTGTAATTTGGCAGTAATATTCCCGTCTTATTTTTCAGGGTTTTTAACTACTATTTTCATAATTTTAAAACAATAGTTTAAACAAATAAATAATTTTAAAAAATAAAAATAAATAAAAATCACAATTTTAGCGCCAATTTTCCCATTGATATTTTAGGCCATTTAACTACTATTTTTATGTACTTAACACAACAGTTAAAATATAGATTAATAAAAAATAAATTCTAAAACAAACTTTTTTTTTTAGAAAAAATAAACAAAACCTTAAATAAATAAATTTTATAATAATTTTTTCAACATATATCGCAAAAAAACTAAAAAAAAATGACATCCAACAACCGGTCGAATATACTAAATTTTGAAAAGGACTTCAAATGAGCTAGAAATATGAAATTTGTGTAGAAATACAAGTTGTGAAATTTCTTTTTAAGGTTTCCAACGCAACATCAATATTTTCATTTCAATATCGGTAACTTAAGATATAACGAAAAAACTACCAAAAAATGACTTCTGACAATCGGTCGACTATACTAAGTTTGGAAAAGGACTTGGAATGAGCCAGGAATGTGAAAGTTGTATAGAAATACAAGTTGTGAAATTTCCTTTAAAGTTTCCAACACATCTAGAATAATGTCATTCCGATATCAGTAACTCAAGATATCGCGAAAAAACCACAAAAAATGACTTTCTATAATCAGTCGAATATACTAAGTTTGGAAAATGACTTGGATTAAGCTAGAAATATGAAATTTGTGTAGAAATACAATTTGTGAAATTTCCTTTAATGTTTCCAAAGCATCTTGAATAATGTTATTATGATATTGGTAACTCAAGATATCGTGAAAAAACTACAAAAAAAGACCTCTGACGATTGGTCCGATAACAATGTTAATTTGTTCAAATTTAACAAATAATAACAAATTGGACCAAAATTATTTAATATCAATATGTATAATGAAATTAAAATTCAAAACATAAAGTTATTAGTAATTTATAAAATAAAAAAATTAACAAAAATCATTTAATTTTTTTGCTGACAGCAAAAAAAAAAAAAAATCATTTAATTTTATTAATGTAATTGATTTATATCAATTGAAATATATATAAATATATATTAATGATAATATTATTATATATTTATTTATTTATATAATTAGTAAAATACATTTATATATATGTAGATAAATAAAGGGTTAGGGTTAGAAAACCTCAAACCTTTAATTATTTTGAGCCATTTCAAAGAGGAAAGTAAGCGAGAGTGAGCAAATTTTCTAGAAGTGGAAGCGATCTTCATCCTCGATAGCCATTTCCACCAGGCACATATCTCAAATTCAACTTTGCAACAGCTCTTCGAAAACCAGATCAAATCGAGATTCTAAGCTTCGGAGACCCGAATCAAGATATACCATATTCCAAGGACTATGTGCTCTTTCATACGCGCCCCTTTAGGGCTTAGAATCATGATCACGATTTTTTTTCTCCGCTGGAGTGAGCCTCCTTTTGGCCACCTTTATTGACAGGCTCGGTGCTCTTTGTGAGCCTTCCCTTCAGGGCTTGAGCTTTGGGCTCCTCCGGTTGTCATTAACGGCGACCAACTCAAGTTACCTAAGCGGCGACCACCTTCTAATCTTGGCATCTCATCCTTGCTCTAAGTTCCTCTCGCCAGTGGCGGGCATGTCAATGTCTAGATTCCTCTCCTAATTGAATTCGTGTTTCTTGTCCCCTTTACTTTTGTGGCTAGTGGCCTATTGTGTTTTTAGTTGATTCTAGCCTGAGGCCGTTTGATTTTTGCAATTTTGTTTTCTCTTGCTGTGTCTAATTGTCCTACCAGAGGCTCAATCCCTCATCGTTGTCGCGGACCTCTGGCCTTTGTCTAGCTTGAAGCAAGCCCTGGTCATGTTCGTGCTTTAACTTATGGTTCGCTACTAATCGCTTTGTATTTCTAATTTGTTATGTTTTTGTGTTTGAATGTGGAAATTTTTGACTTGGGTTTCAGTTGTGCTTATAACAATCTCTCTTGTGCTTATAACACCCTTTTAAAAGGGTTATTTATTTCTAGTTTCTTTTGGAACCTTATTTATACTTCGAAATTGTTTGGCTTACGTATGGCCAGTGTATGACCGTACGCTCACAAGTTACACAGTATTAAAGGAAAAATATTAACTAATCATGTTATGCCATCAAATTTCTACGAGATATCTAATATCATAATTAATTTGTTTGATGTTTTTGGTTAAAGAAATAGGTTTTGTGTTGAAATTTACTTAACACTTTTAGAGAATGTAACTTGATTTACTTCCCTTATGTCTTCAGAATGAGAATTATAGTATGCCTGCAGCATCTAAACCAAAAGTGGTTGTGGTTCGAGAAGAAGGGAGAAAAGGAGATAAAGAAATGTTTGTAGCATTTTACATTGCTGGATTTGAGCCAAGGGACATGACCATGTTAGAACTTCAGACTGGATCGATCTCACTGGATGACTTCGGTGGTATGTTTTTTTTGGCAGGTTGAATTATGATTTTAATGGTTTTCTAATACTTAGTAAAGTTAAAATTTCTTTCTAGTGCTTGCTTTTTTTATTTTGGTTCTTTTGTAGTCTGGACAATAGAGGCCCTAGTCCCTGGTTAGAGTAGGTTTCAAAATGCCAATTCTTAAAAGGTTAATTTCACTCTTCTTCTCCTTCTTCATAAAAGTTATGCTTTTAATTGCTTTCTAATACTTATGAAAGTGGAAATTGCTTTCTAATGCCTTTTTATTTTTTATTTTTTTAGTCAAGTAGATGAGTTTTGTTGACTGAGGAAGATATTAGATGGATTTGTTTTTCTATTTAGCATATTTCTTGAATTTTTTAAGAATTAAAATGACCATTGCTGGGGAAACATTCATCTCTAGATTGATATTAAAGTTTTAATTTTTAACCACTTAAGATTTGGTTTTTTTTTTTATCTCTAGATTGACACCAAAGTTCAATCAGTTGGTTTTTATCTTTATTGTTATTTTTTTCCTTTCTTTCGCCCTTTGTTTCATAAGTTTTGGTTTCATTTTCTAGTTGATCATAGGCTATTCAAACAGTTTTGCAGAAACAGGAGAAAGGGTACATTATTGATGATGTAGAAGCTATTTGCAAGTGAGGTATTGATTCTCTGCCAAATGTTTAAGTGGAAGGTCAGTTATGATTGCATTTTTTTTTTCAATTATTTAAAGCTATTGGTAGTTAAACTATTTCTATCTGGTATGTACAAGATGAAAATATGGTAAGAACTCTAGTACTTGTGCAATTTGTGCTGGCTATGTAATGCCACCTGCATTCTGAATATGCATTTTAATAAAGCAAGATGTTACTATTATACGATGGATGACTGATCATTGATTTTCATTAAAATGTGTTATGCAACAATATACAGCAGAAAAGGCTTAAATAAACTTTTGATGATATTCCTACTCTTGATAATCTCCATGCTTTAGAGTTAGAGGGGTTTAAAACTAATATCATTCTTGTTGATGTTACAAAAGTTAAAAAACTTAATTTTTATTTATTTCATATATGTTTTATTTTTTTCATTTTTCATTTAGTTGACAATCTTTGTGGATGGAAGGTGTATGTGCAACATTTGGCAGCATTGCAAGAGGAACTTTGCTCGTACAAAATTGTTCTAGAAAGCCAAACTATTGCATGTTGGTATAGTCATTTCTGTGAAGGTTTTTGGTGTTGTTTGATACAATTTCTTCTTCTTCTAACTTGATGTATTGTACATATGCACCATGTTTTAGCAGCTAATATTTTGGATAAGTTATGTAGCTGCTGTAGTTAGTTGCACCAATGTTGGATTGTTTTAGGTTTTCTGTTTTAGCATGGTTGTGAACTTAGTTGCAGCTAGTTTTAGCTGCAATTTTTAGCATGGGTTTCTGTTAGAACTTTGGTTTAATATTTCCAATAGAGTAGTTGATGTACGTTTTGGAATTATCTCTGCTTGTTTAATATAATAGAATGCATTTCATTTCATCGTGGTTTTTGCTTGGCTTGTTGGGTTTCTGCATGTTTGTTAAAAATGGAATGCATTTCGTTTGTGTATTCCTTGCTTAATGCACAAATGTAATGCATTTCATTGGGTAAAAATGCACAATATTGTTTTACCATGACCAAAATGACTGCTTTCTTATAATAAGAAAGTAGTAATATAATAAAAATGACTATTGTTAAAAAGTAGTAAAAACTTTTAAGTCACTACAATTTTATGATAAAAACGTAGTAATAAAAAATAAATGACTACCATTTTATTTTTAAAAAGTAGTAAAATATTTTAAAAGACTATATTTTCATTTTTAAAAGGTAGTATAAATGCATAAAGGACTACTATGTCATTTTAAAAGGTAGTAAAAAAAATATAAATGACTACCATTTAATTTAAAAAACGTAGTAATATATGAAAAGTGACTACCATTTTATTTTTAAAAAGTAGTAATAGAGAATATACAACTACTATTTTTAAACATAAGGCTATCGTTTTAACACATAAGACTACTGTTTTAGTACAAATGACTACTGTTTTAAAATGATGGTAGTCAAAAATACCTATTCAACTACCGTTTTAAACATGTAACTACAACATTCAAACCTTATGACTACTGTTTTAAGGTATAAGACTACCATTATAAACATCATACGACTACGGGCAAAAATGGTAGTTAAAGGGGGTACTTATGACTATACTTTTCTAGACTACCCTTTGATAACGATAGTCAAAAGCCTATGACTACGATTTTTAATAGTAGTCTTTCTGCATTTTTCTTGTAGTGATTGATTTTCATTATGAATTGTGTTGTATTTTTTAATTATTGTAGCACTTCACGTGTAAATTTCAGCACCATCTCACTTCAATTCTCCAAAGTGTGCAATCTATGTAAAATATAGTCCACACACAGAGAATAAATGGGAGATACCATCGAAAGATACACACAAAATATAAACAATAACTGAAAAATACAGCACAATTCATAACTGAAAACCAATCTTAAACTGTTCAAAAAAGGGATAAATCAAAGATGAGTTTGTAAACCACAAACGTACTCATCTTCAAACGGTATTCTAAATTTTGTGTCAGTGTTTACAATTATACACAATAACATTAAAAAATTCAATATCAACAACAATAACAAACATTAACTTCAAATATATTTAAATCAATACTAATTAATTTACAATAACATTATAATATTTTACCATCTTTAATCAAATATCAATTTCAACAATCAAAACCAATTGTTACATAAAATTTTAAATACATCAACAATTCAAAATAACAAACACAATTCTAATTATATTTTCATTTTCATTTCCAACATTAGTCCGTATAAACAAATTCTATAAAAATCCTCAAAATCAAAATCCCTAATTCAAAAGTTTCAATATCAATCTTTAATTCAAAATTACAATTCCATATTACAAATCTAAAACAATATCGTAGCTCAAAATTCATTTTACATACCACATATTCAATTAATTTCCTACTAACAAAACTAATCTCAAATAAAATCACAATAAATCACAAAATATCCACAAAAATCAACAAACCTACATACATTTTTGCTAACTAACAGAAAATTCGAATTGAAATCTTTTTCCAAAGCACAAAACACCTAACATAATCAAAAACAACAAATATTATCTCCTAATACACTAAAAACATATAAATAATCAAAAAACACCACAAAACACATATACTCAACAAAAAAATAGTATTAGAATTACTCACAATCAATATTGTAGAAGTTGAATTTAAGAGAATTTGAGAGAAACAAATTTTTTTGGCCAAAGAGAAATGTGGAGAAATGGCTCCCGGGCTGTGAAAACCTCTGTTTTTATAGGGGCGATATATGTCATTGCTATAGAGTAAGTTTGTTGTTGCAATAGTATTGGCGAAATATCTCGTGTGAGAAAAAGCGCGAAATCTTGGCGCCTAAATTTTGGGCCCTATAGCCATGACATTGTTGTTGCTATAGATTACGCATTTCGTCGCAATGGCTCATTCCAAATATCTACACATGAAAATAGCCCAAAATTTAAACACGTAATTCAGGGGACTTTTAGCGACAACATTGTCTTCGTTAAACGATTTCCCACCATGATGACAAAGTGTTTTAAATAAATAAAAAAATAATTCCTCAAAGATTATTGTGAGGACTACAACATGTCGTTGCTATAGGACTAGACTATAGAGATGACATATCTGTCGTTGCAATAGAAGTTGTTTGTTGTCGCAATAGAAGTTGTTGCTATAGAATGTTTTTCATGTGGTGGTTTTTGGAATACATGATTGGATACTAAATTTTTTCGATAGGCAATCAAACAAAGCTAGTATTTGGTTCATGATTTGAAGACTCTATTTCAACTAGTTGAATTAGTGTTTAGTTTATAATTTTAAAAGAATATTCAGACAAACTATTTCAATAGAATAAAGATTTGATAAAAATCGAAATGGACCCTATGCATTAATTCTATCATTTTATATATGCATATTGGGTCATGCTAAAATACAAGTAACAAAAATTGAGTATGCATACAAACAAGTCAACTACATAGGAAGTTGCGTTTTTTGTCAACAACTTGTCTCCTAATTTTTTACTTTACTTGATATCTTTTATTTATTTATTTTCTTTAAGGAATCATTTATTGTTTCCATTCTTGATGATTTTGTTTTTCTCATTCCTTATGGAATGGATTGAATAGTCCACTCCTTAATGATCTTTCCTCCCTTCTCTCTTATATTGTTTTGTTGTAATAAAGTTTTTTTTTTTTTTTCCTATTATATATACATATTATTACGTTCTCTTATTTTTTTTATTGTTTTTTTGTCTAAATAAAGTTCCTTCTTTTACTTTTCAAAAAAAAAAAAAAAATTACGTTGAAGAATACGTGACCATTTTGTTCTTTAAATTCTTGTTTTTTGTAACCAATTTTTTATCAAAAAGTAATGAAAAACGATTGGTGTTTTTTGAATAACCCATCTTTTAG
Organism: Ulmus americana; assembly: GCA_010015005.3. Lineage (NCBI taxonomy): Eukaryota > Viridiplantae > Streptophyta > Magnoliopsida > Rosales > Ulmaceae > Ulmus > Ulmus americana. The sequence continues at coordinate 1,289 of WUAT03258203.1, read as the reverse complement.
TCAACTAATTTCACTCCCAGAGTTTAAAAAAAAAAATGTAAAATCAAAATCGTCTACCATCAATTTTTTTTTTTGTTATGAAATAGTCAATGATTACATTAAGAAGGTAAATTAATAACAAATCAATGTCTTCCAGTAAAAAGAAAAGGAATAATAAATCAATGACTTAGGTAATGTAATTGAAATATATTTAATTTCTTTTTCCTGCTTTTCAAGAATTACTATGCGGGAATAACTATTAATAGGAGAATTCATGGAGCAATTTCAATTGTGAATACGGTGAGAATTCAATTATTTATGCAGAAACAGTGTTGTTTCGTATTGTAGGAAATTTGAATTTCGTATTTAATTTTGGCAATTTGAGTGGGAATTTGAAAACTGAATTAAATTTTGGAAAATTTTAACGGTAGGATTTGAATTTTAAAAAGGCGGCCTTTCAAAATTAATCGTAAATTATTATTTATTTTAAGAAGGCAGGCTTTCAAGATTATGAATCTTACCTCAAAACATATTTCGATTGGGTTAAAACATTGTTGGGGGAAAAAAACCGTTTCGACCTTTTTACCCTTGAAAAGGTTAGCTAGCTCTGTGCCATGACATCTTTTCGACGAGTTCAATGAATAGCCCTCGGTCGAGGGTTCAACGTTGCAGCTTGGTTACAGCGGCTTAGTGCCATAAGCGTAGCAGTCGTGGGCTTAGCGATCTGACCCATGGACCAAGGCTCTACACCACAATAGTATAGCTCCAAGCCTTGACTCAGGTTATAAAGAGCTCAGCACCATGGACTGCTTGACTTAGGTCCAGGTCCATCAACTTAACACCACTAGAAACCCATTTCATGGGCTCACCTTCAAGGTGACTAATATCTTAGGCCAAGCTCACTTCACAAGTGGGCTCACCCATGATATGCCCCACTCCATGGGTTGGGCTACTCAACGTGTCGGGCAACATTACAGCACGGGCAGCATTACAGCACAGGCCGCTCGACGGGTTAGGTCAGCCCACAAACCCAGTCACCCAGAAGTCCAAAAGGCGTGACCCCAGGGGCCACGACCGTTGAGATGCTCACCTCAAGCTCATCAATGCTCCATTATGACCAGATGTGTAACCCCCATTCTGCATTAATGCTCTCATCAATGTGTGTAACCCCTCAACACCATTAAGTGTAAAGAGCCAATAGTCACATTCCCCTTTCCTAAAAGAACCAAGATGACTTTTGTCACGACCCGGGTTCTTAAACACTCAATTAACCCCTTAAACTCGTGATCTAACTTGAAATTCCAGGAAAT
>WUAT03258092.1:0-11140 GCA_010015005.3 Ulmus americana | reverse complement strand
CATTACTGGTCTTTGAAGAATTTCCCGCCTCAGTCAAGTTTGCCTCAATACCCTTGCTCTTGATCATAGATTCAAAAACTTGAAGTTGTTTCATCAACTCTGTCAAAAGACATGTTCCTTCCACTTAGGTTGAAAATCGTCCTAAATGGAATGAACTCTTTCGACAGAGACTCGAAAATTATCTCCATCTGGGTATCAGCATCGATCTCAGATCCATGGCTTTGGGCTTTGGCCAAATATCCGATCACGGTAAGCATATGATCCTTAATAGGTGTCACATGCTTATGCTTACAATTCATAAGATTGCGGACAACTACTTGACGGACCAACACAGATTAGCCGCCAAACATATCCTCAACGTTGTGCATAATGTCCCTTGCATAAAGGTATCCTTCATGTTGTTTTTGAAGGACACTATTCATGCTAGCCATCATGTAGCAACGTGCAATCTCATTCGAATTGACCCAGTTGTCAAAAGCTACAGACTCCTCTTTAGGATCATTTTCTTTACGTACAGATGGACAATCTTTTTTAAGTACATACTTATGTTTCTCAAATAACTAGACGATTAATAGGTTCCTTTTCCAATCAGCGAAATTATCTCCAGTTAATTATTTTTTGATTAAGTATCGAGGATAAAGAGCCTTATGACATTTTGAACTGTAATAAAAAATATTTTGCATATTAAATTTAAGTAAACTTTAACTAAAACAATTTAGCAAATGAAACATATAAATTTTAAATTTTAAAATCATATGTTTAATGTGTCAAAATCTAGAAAAACACATTCATTGAAACGATAATTTGCAGCATCTTTTCTCACATGTCTCCTAGGGGTGATCATGCAAGAAATAGCCAAAAACACGGATCCCTTCCGATTAGTATATGTTAAGTTTATACCAACTAGACATATACTAATAATCGCTACTTTGGCCATTAATTTAATTAACATAGCTTCTAGGGAAGATAATAATTAAATTAATCTTGAGTGTATAACCATTGTCTTTATGTAACCAAAAAGCTTTGGCCAAATTGAGGTCGCTCGCAATGCTCGCCTAAAATAGGCTAAGAGAGGAAAAGCTTCATCTACCAATAACGGTACCTCTAAGGTGGTGAATAAAAAATCTCCTTTGAAGGCTATTATGCAGACTGGTCCACCCCCAAGCAGCGCCCCTGGTGAAAATCTTGAAGTTGTCTCCGACTTGGCCTCTCCTCCTGCCACCTTTTCAATTCATGAGTTTAAGGTCAAACTTCTCAACTGCATAAATTTTTTTCTGTATAAGTTTGAGGATTCACATATTGAGGAGTATGCTACTGCAAAGTCAGCAACGATTGTCAATCATCTTGTTAGCAACTACATTGAGGTACATGAATGTTTCTCAGTTTTGGTCATGTGTTGTTTCAACCTTGCTTGTATTTTGATAAAAACTCTTTTATAGTCGAGCCTTATGGCTTATGCAAATTAGAGGAAGCTTTCTACTTTACGAACTAGTGCTCGGGAGTTGGAAAAAAATGGTTTAAAGGTAATAGCCGAAAGAGATGAAGCCAACAAGAAGTTCACTCAGCTACAGGAGGAGACTAAGACTTCCGCTGAGAGGTTCTAGGTCGAGCTTAAGAAGATGGATGAGAAGGTGATTAAACTAGAGGGGTAGGTCTCTATGGCCAAGGTTGAGATTGAGATTGTAAAGAGGATGCAAGAGTTTGCTGAGGATATAACCCCATCAAGGGATGATGATGCCCTTTGGGTGAAAAAGATGACTATCCAGCACTTCCCAAACATAGCTCTAGTATTTAAGTGGCTTGAAGAGTTTTTCCTAGTTGATGAAGAGGAGGTAGTGGAAGCCCTAGCCGAGGTTAATGTTCCACCTTCGGCTTCTAGCTGTGTTGGGTTATTGGAACCCGTACTAGCACTGCCTTTTGTTTAAGGTTGGCATCTACCCTCAAGTTTCATAAGTTCAAGTAAGTTGCTGGAGCATAAGTTAGATTTATTAACTTGTTGAAAACTAGGTCAGACCCATTGAAAAACAGGGTCAAATTTTTTAACCTGTTGAAAAACAGGTCGAACCCAATGAAAATCAAGGGTCGAATTTTAGATATGTTGAAAAACAAGGTTGGATGCGATGAAAATCAAGGGTTGAATTTTAAACCTGATGAAAAACAAGGATGAACCTGATGAAAATCAAGGGTAGAATTTTAGACATGTTGAAAAACAAGGTGGGACACGATGAAAATCAAGGGTCGAATTTTAGACCTGTTGAAAAACAAAGTCGAACCTTGATGAAAATCAAGGGTCAAATTTTAGACCTGTTAAAAACAAAGTCAGACCCAATAAAACTCAAGGGTTGAATTTTAGACCTGTTGAAAAACAAGGTCGGACCTGACGAAAATCAAGGGCTGAACCCGATGAAAAAATCATTTTAGGATATGTGCCCTAGGGTTAGATATATTTCAATGTATTAATAACATTTTGATTAAGTAATAATGAGATTTTATTTTATGTTATTAAATTGTGTCATATTTATATTTATTTGTTGAATATATGCAAGTAAAGTAGATGTCCTAAACCATATTTTTTAAACTTTGAATTGGACACATATGAGGGGTTCATATGTGGAAAGATACAATGTCAATGATATAGTTTAAATACACGGTCCGCAATCAATGGAATAAAACTGGACACTTTATTCATGTTAAGATTATTATGAATCTATATCTTGTTGGGGAGATAGCTTATTCTAGCTATTAAAGTTAAACTCTTAAATAGATATATTAGTGTATATCTTGTGGTGGATGTACATTGGGTCAGAACCTAAAGTGGAATTGATTTAACATATATGTTTGGTCTAATCAATTCGCTTTAATCACACATGTATTTCATCTTAATCCTGGAATGAATTCATGTCTTTGTGTTTTCAACTTATGTCTTTTGATATACTAAGGATGAAGCCTCTATGAGAGTAGGTTAATATCCATGTATGTTGGAGATATGAATTGTAAATGATGAAGCATGATTCATAGATATGGAATCCATGAATAACATATGGGGATATTACATAAATGATTGATTGTGAACAAAAGGTTATATATCTTTCGTAATTATGATATATAATCAAGAGTGCAACTTTGGGTTTTTAGTGGAATAATTCATAAGTTAATAATCGATTAGAAAATTTACTTCGAATTAATTTATTTATGATTATTGAAGCTTGATTATGTATATCCAGTGGGTCCCTTTGCTAGCTAAAAATACCCCAAACCGAACACTTTGGAATACTGGTTATGCGTCAATCGGTCGACCAAATAGGTTGTACTAGTCGACCAGATGAACCACTACTCGTAGAATGGCTTTCAGATGAGTTCTGGGAGACCGGATCTTGGTCTTGCGGGCGCCTAGAAGTGCGGAAACCAAGTTACAAATTTTGGGTTTTTTATTTGATTTTCTGTTTTATATTAAATGATTATTTATATTTTTAAGATAATTATAAATTTGAATTGTAGATATTTCATTCAACTATTTTTGTATTTAAATTATGGATCTTTTTGAGAGATATTTAATTTACATGTAATATCTTAAATATTTTAATGAGATATTTAATTCAAATACAATTATATTTGAGTTATGGATCTTATTATGAGATATTGATAAGATATTATCTTAAATATTAAATAAATTTATTTAATTAGATATTTTCCTTTATTGATATATTTAATTAAATATGAAAAACTTATTACGTATTATCGAGGAGTGAGTTTTCCTGGACTCTATATAAATATATCTATCTAAGATATTTTATTGTAGAGATCCATTAGAGAGAAACAAGTGAGACAATTTAAAAATAGAGATTATGGTAGTTTATATCGGACTATTGTGATCAAGTGAGTTTTGAAGTTGAGAATTGTTTGTGGCTAGTTTTGTGGAAACATCATAGGTGTGCCCACACACATATCAGTTTGGTGGCTTGAGGATAGCAAAGAAGAGCAGTTGGTTGAGGCTATTTTAGGCGCGATTTGGACTACAAAAGGTAATTGATCATGGTTTAATTTATTGTATCTAGTATTATGAGTTTGGATCTTGTTTTAGTTTTAAAATATTTTTTTTTTAAATTTCTCCTTCTACTATATATTTTATTACTATTTTCCCAACAATTGATATCAGAGTCATCTCATGATAATGCTAGGCATATAAGTTAATTGATCAATTTTTTCTCCTTTTATTTGCATTGAAGTTAATTTTTTAGTGCGATTGACACTCTATGTTTCTATTATGTTGTTATGATGATTTTATGACGATTTTTAATTTTAAAAATTATTGGGATATTTATTGTTCATTATAATTTTTTTAATTTTCCGGTCATGGTTCCTTAGAGGCTAAATGAATGTATTTAAGTTTTTCATGTAATAGGACGTAGTCTCTTATCGCTACATATATTTAATTGCTTTAAAAGATTTATTTGTAAGCCGGAAATAGTATACAAATTTTCTGTAAATTTCTATGAAGATGAAGATAAAAAGATGTGGCTATGGTGAAATTCTATTATTTTCAATGGCTATGATTTTTTTTTTCTTAAAAGGATTTGGATTGGTTTTATTTTTGGCGAATAATTATGAAATTTTGATATTAATGATATTGGGTTTCCATAATATTCATGATTTTGAGTTTCTGGATTTTTTAGTGCCTTGTCAGGGAAAAAATCGGGTCTGAAACTGCAAAATCGGATTTGAAATTTTTTCCCTCCAATGATTCGGTCGATCGGTTGGTAAGGTACCAATCAACCAGATGATATATATATAAAAAAAAAAAATCGATTTTTTCTAAAATAAAGAATTTTCTGCTATAAAAGCAATGTTGCAAAAACTCTTCTTGGGTTTTTTATTTTTATTTTTAAAAAGCCTCATTGTTTGGTTTGTTATTCTAAAAAGGCTTTTGGGTTGTATAAAATTGGGAATTTGTCGTGTTGAATTTTTTTAAAATTTTATGTTAATAGTGTTTGGTTTGGTATTCTAAAAGACTTTTTGGTTTTTATAAAGTCGAGACTTTTATCAAATTAAAGAATTTTAAAATGTTATGTTAATCATAAATTATGGTGTATTGTTTGGTTTTGTATTATAAAAAGGTTTTTAAATTTTTATAAAATTTAGACTTTATCGTATTGAAGAATTTTAAAATGTTATGCTAATCGTAAATTATGGTTGTGTGTTTGGTTTTGTATATAATATTGGGACTTTATCGAATATCATTGTATTGTTTGGTTGTTATCATTATTGCTTATTGCTTTGTTTTTGTTGCTTTAATGATGTGATTTACTATATTTTTGATAAAATGTCATATAGAGCAGGTGAGTGCCTCTCAATTAAAATTGTTTATGCATATTAATAAAAATAAAATATTGTTTTAAAATATTGAGTGTAAGAAGCTTTATTTAATAAAGTTACGGCCTCCATTGTTGATCTATATGTGAAAGCATGATGATGCCTTGACCCAGTTTCTATCCCGAACATTTCTTTAGGAGGGTATTCATCAACGCCAAGATACTATATTGAATTTCCTTTAGGGATTATATGTTTAGGTATAGTTTATGATTGTTCATCTCTAGGTGGTAATTATAGATCATAGATCAAATTATATAAAACAGTGGTTATACACTCAAATTAATTTAATTATTATCTTTTCTAGAATATATGTTAATTAAATTAATGGTCAAAGTAAACGATTATTAGTATAGGTCTGGTTGGTATAGACCTAACATATACTAATCGGATGAGATCCATGTTTCTAGCTAATTCTTGCATGATCACCCCTCGGAGACATACGAGAATAAGGGTTAAAAATTATCGTTACAATGAATGTATTTTTCAAGATTTTGTCACATTAAACATATTGCTTTATTTATATGTTTTATTTGCTAAATTTATTATTGATAATTTACTTGAATTTAATACGTGAAATAAATTTATTATAGTTTAAAATGTCGCAAAGTTCTTTATCATCAATACTTAACCAAACTAAATTAACTAGAGATAATTTTGCTGATTGAAAAAGGAACCTAATGATTGTCCTATCTTTTGAGAAACATAAATATATACTTGAAAAGGCATGTCCACCTGTACCTAATAAGAATGCTCCTAGGGAGGAGTTAATGGTTTATGCTAACTGGTTGGATTTGAATGAAATTGTTAGTTGTTACATGATGGCTAACATGAACAATGTCCTTCAAAAACAACATGAAGGATACATGACTGCTAGGGAAATTATGGACAATGTTGAGGACATTTTTCAAGCCAATCTTTATTAGTATGACAAGCAGCTGACCACAATCTTATGAATTACAAACCTAAGCCTAGAATATCCATTAAGGATCATATGCTCACCGTGATTGGATATTGGCTGAAGCACAAAACTATAGGTCCAAGATCGATGCTGATATTCAGATGGAGATGATCTTCGAGTCTCTAACAAAAGAGTTCATTCCATTTAGGACAATTTTCAATCTAAGTGGAAAGAATATGACTTTGATGGAGTTGATGAAGCTTTTGAATCTATGATTAAAGGTAAGAGTATTGAGGCAAACTTGATCGAGGTGGGAATTTCTCCTAAACCTAGCAATGGGAAAGGGAAGAAGATCAAGCAAGAGACAAGTAAGGCTTCTTCTGTTCCTTTCACCAGTGGAAATATCAAGAAGAAGAAAATGAAGAACCTAAAGAAAGTTATGTGCTTTGCTTATGGGAAGGTAGGACATTTCAAAAAAGATTACAAGGCCAACATAGCTCAAAAGAGCCAAGGAGGTAAGTATGATCTTTTGTACATTGAAGCTTGTTTTGTGGAAGAATCTAAATAAACACGAGTCATTGATTTTGGAGCCACTAACCATATTTTTGTTTCTTTGCGGGGATTCAAGGAAACGAGAAGTGTGCTTGATAGGAGCGACACGTTAAGGAAGGGCAATAAAACTTAAGTGTTGGCTGAAGCAGTGGGAGAAGTAAATCATTATTTAGATTGATTATTTTAAACGATTGTTTTTATGTTCCTAATTTTAAGAGGAACCTTATTTCAGTTGCTTATCTGTTTAAAGATTCTTATTCGATTTCTTTTAATGATAAAGTAATTATTTACAAAAACTAGTCTTATATCTATAGTGAATGGATGAAACATAATCTTTATTTTATCAAACCAAAGATGTACTCATTACTTAACATTGAAGTTAATAATAATTCTAATAGACTAAAAACTTCTCAATCTAACAAGACATATCTTTGGCATTTACGCTTGGGTCATATTGGCCTAAATAAGATTCAAAAGTTGGTAAAGGAAAGTCCTCTATGTTTGTTGGAGGTAGAGCATTTACCTCAATGTGAATCTTGTTTGAAGATCAAAATGACTAAAAAACTCTTTGGGTCTAAGGGCAATAGGGCTATTGGAACTAGTACATAGTGATATTTGTGGTCTTATGAATGTCAAAGCATGAGGTAGATATGAATATTATATCATCTTCATAGATATAGTTATGTGTACTTAATGCACTGTAAGAGTAAGACCTTTGATAAGTTCAAAGAGTTTTGTGCGGAAGTGAATAAGCAATTAGGTTTACCTATAAAATCACTTCAGTTTAATTAAGGTGGTAAGTATTTATCAGATGAGTTCCTACAACACTTTTTAGAAAATGAGATTGTATCCTAATTGGTTGCACTTAGAACTCCACAACAAAATAGTGTAGCTAAGAGAAGAAATAGAGCCTTATTAAACATGGTTCAGTCTATGATGAGCTATTCTACGTTACCTGTGTCATTTTAGGGATATGCTTTACAAACTGCATGTTATCTTTTGAACAACATTCATTCAAAATCAGTTCCTAAAACTCCTCATGAGTTGTGGATGGTATAAAGATAACTTTAAACCATTTTCATATATGGGGTTGTCCTGCTCATGTTCTGGATAAAGAATCGAGTAAGTTGGATTTACATTCGGAAGTGTATGTTTGTTGGCTATCCAAGAGAGATAAAAGGAGGTTATTTCTATAACACAGAGGAAAATAAAGTCTTGGTTTCCACAAATGCAACATTCTTTGAGGAGAGTTACATTCAAGAATTTTAGTCTCAACGCAAGGTTATGCTTGAGAAAATTTCCAATAGCATTGTTGGTTTGATGGTTCCTGATGTGGATAATATTTCAACCAACACTACAAGAAAACTGGCCAAAAACTACGTTTGTTGTTTGTTAAAAACAACGGTGATTTTTGCAAACATTGTTTTTGGATAAAAAAAACCACGTCTTTTTCGTTTTGATCAAAATTTAGTCTCTAAAAATATAACGTCTATATTTTTACGTTGTTTTTATAATTAAAAGAATACATTTTTTTTCTTCTAAAAAAATGTTGTATTTGATAACATGAATTTTACCACATTTGTTTTTTTAAAATGTTGTATAAATTGGCTAATTTTTTTTTTTAATATTAAAAACAACATTTTTCTTGATAAAACACGGTGAAAGAGTAAAAAAAATTTCTCTCCATTTTTTATTTTGCCAGCCCAATTTCCCCACTAAAATTAGAAAACGTGATTTTTCCCAAAATCAGTAAACACAACATTTTTAACACTTTAGCATTTCATTTAGTTTTTCTTCAACCTCAGTGCCTAAACCTCTTGAGAGAGGCAGAGTAGCAAAGCTATTTGACGATCCTTGGAATCTACGCAACAGACTTCAACTAGCAACGGCGAATTGCAGCGGCGACCCAAAAGCTCCTCTTCGAAGCTGCTTTCTGGTTAATATCTTCTCCATTCTCCTTGCTTATATTTTTTTTTTCTTGCCTCCAGTTTTTTTTGGGTCATTAGTCGATGCTTTGTGCCCCTGCAAATGGTTGTGGTTGTGGACAAGGGTTGAGTTGAGGAAGCCCAATTTTTCTTTTTGATTCAATTCAATGGAGTCTAACCATGATAATTAAAAACTCTCTTTTGAACAATGAAATGTAAAGAACCCTATGGTTTCTCTCTTCTTTGCTTTCGTAATCTTTATCTATACTGTGTGTGTATGAGATTGTGTATTGAGCTTTTGTGATTTTTTTTATTAGGGTTTTCTGCGTTTTTCTGCTACTAAACTAGAGGGGTTGTTCAAAAGGAATGGAAATTCCCTGTTTCCAATTTGGCATTTTTCCTTTGATTTTGTTCTTCTTCAATTTTACTTTCCCAAATCAATCAGATCATTGGCTGTTTTGGTAGGAAAGTGTGAGAATGTTAAAGTCGATTTCTTCTTTTGTCAACTTCTGTTAGTCGGTGCAATAGTTGGTGCTATATACACCCATATGAAATTGGAAAAATGAGTTTGATTGTTTTGGGATACACCCCGAGAATTACATATACAAAGGGTTATTGGTGATGTATTTCTTTTTACCTTTGCAATTTCACTGTTTATTTGTTCTTGATTGGAATTTCGTTTGCGTTTCTAAACTTTCAAAGCCTAATGCTTGAATCTTTATGGATTCTTTTTTTTTTGGGTTTCTTATTGTGTATTAAGTAATCCTGTCTTCTGAGTGGAACTTATCTAATTAAGTCCTCATAATACTTTCCTAATAGTTGAGTATAATGATGTTTGAACTGGAGGAATTAGGTGGTTTAGCTAGAAATATTGTGAGAATTTCATCAAGAAATATTGTTGTTAAATCCACATCGAATCATAAACTAATGACTGGTAAGATTGAAAATTGTTTATATCATCTTATCATTCCTTTATTCTTGAAAAGTTTAGTCTTGGTGGTGTTTGTTTGTTTAATGATGAAATGTATATGTTATGTTAGTCCCACAATCAACAAGGTTGCTTAATGCTTTAAGATCTTCCTGACTGGTCTATGTGGGAGGTAACAATTGAGTTATTTGGTTCTTAAGATGGTCAATTTTCAAACTGTATACTAAATTATTTCGGTTTTTTTTAAATAGATCGGTGGTATAATGCCAAAAAGAGGTGGAACAGAGCACTTGGAACTTCCAGTTTTCTATAGTGTTGTAGAAGCAAAAGCTGAAACAAAGGGTAATGCATCTATCATTTATGTTCCCCTACCATTTGTTGCTGTAGCTATTATGTTGTTTGCATAACTAAGGAAATCCCACAACACGATATGGTAATGTCAGTTTATAGTAAATCGAGTTTAGTAATTTCCTATAGGACTAACTTATAAAGATCAAAGGATTTATTGAAGAAAAAAAAATGTTTTTATTCTTCTTTATCCCCTTTTATTTCAACAATTTTGATATTTCCGATAGATCTCTGGTGTAGCAATGTTTTGGATTGTTACATCATATTTCAAAATTATTTCCTTTAAAAACAATGCAATTAAATTTTTCCTAAGCTATGTTAGTTTGAAAAAATAAAACCAGTGTTCTTTTTCTTAACATGCCTTATTATTAGTTAGCATTAAATTTCTATTTCATGTAAAGTAACCTTTAATCTAATATTATGGCTTTCAGGTACGTGTAAAGGCTTCTCTTTACAGGCTGTAACGACCCAAAACTTACCAAGACTTTTACTAATAAAAAGACAATAAAAAATCAGAGTAATTTTTTTTAAAAATAACTTAAAATTTTTTTCGCTTGAAATCATTTTAGTTTATAGAATCGTTAGTCGATTCTACGTCTTGGTAAACCCGTTCATTACTAACTAGTATCTTAAATCTTTTTGTGGAATATAAATAAATACGTAAAACCAATAAGATGCTAGCGAGCTAGAGACTCACTAGACTTTATATTATTACAAACCAATGAATTATAAACTTGAGAAATATCACTTAAATACTTTGCGGAATTAAAATCAATGTAGCAGATTCCCATGCTCACCTCTCAAACCATCTCCTGACCAGCATATCTAATAATCCAGCATTCTTCGTACCTACAACACAAACGTAAGTTGTGAGCTGGAGCTTAGCAAGTACAGACTTGCAAACTCACAAAATGCGCAGTGTACTTATTGTACACAAAATATAGATAATCACCTTAGATTAAACGATACATATCAGTCAATGACACAATAGCTTAACACAATACTATGAGGGGTATGTAATGCTTTAAAATTCTATGTTCTTAAAATGTCTTATTATCTTGAAAATATTACCAATCTTAAATCTGGGCCATGTGTACGAACCCTAAGTGTAATCAAAGA
>WUAT03257981.1:0-11142 GCA_010015005.3 Ulmus americana | reverse complement strand
ATGTTATAATAATTTAAGAAATGACATAAAATGGTAGTTTTTAAAATAAATAAAATTTTTATAGAAAGAGAGAAATAAAAACTGTTTTAAAAGGGGAATATAAATGAACTAGGTTTTTAATTAATAACGAGTCACTAACATTTTATAAAAAATAAAAAAAATTACCTAACTTTTTTTCAAGTATGTTTAAGGAAGTGACGGTTGCCCTTTTAAAGATGTCCCTGTATTTATGCATGCTAAGAAGGACGGTTTGTCACACATCAGGTTCACAATCCCAGTTTCATGGTGGTCCAACTGCCCCAACCTTAGCCTTGGCGCCTCTCCCCACATGCCACTTCCTTCCTCCTGGGTATGACTGGCTCGAGAAGCCTCTTCAGAAGATGATAAGGGTTGGAATTGGGCATGATCAAATGAGCATTTGTGAAAAAATTGAACTTGATCATATCCAATCCCATATTGCCTTAAAGAATTTTGAGGTAAATACTGAACACACATTTAGAATTACTTTCTTAGATTTTCACCATACTTAACATTACTTTGTTTGTCTCACAGGCTTTTTACCTGAGTACCCGGGAGACCAAACTTCAGAAATCTCTATTCAAGGCCCTCTATCTCATCAAGTCTCCACTTTTAACAACCTAAACAACCAGATTCATGACTTGAAGGAAGAGGTATCCCAACTCAAGACCCAACAATTTTCCACCAAGAAAAAAGAGGATCTTGAAATTTGGCTAGCTAAGGCCGAGTCTAAAGCCTTTTTTTTTTTTTTTTTTAACTTGGCAGCAAAGGAAAAAGCCGAAGAGAGGGCCAACTAGGCTGAAAATCAAGTCAACTAGGACGAACACGAGATTTCTATTGTTTGGGGAAGGCTCCTCAATGAGGAGCAAAAGGTAAAAAACTTTCAAGAGGAGGAAAGAAATTTGGACATCTTCCTCAAGTCCGTTCAGAGTAAGAACGCGGCATATGCTTCTAAGCTAGAAGTTAAAGAAAAAGAACTTCTTGAGTTAAGCAAGATGTTCTTAGGATTGAGGAAGAGAAGGTCACTGCCTTTGAGACCGGACTCCTCTTGGCTTGGGACTATGTGGACAAATCAATCGTCTGGGATCAAATCGATTGGGCCAGCATGCAAGTACCCAGACATGTTGAGATGACCATCCCCAAAAAATTTCGTCAAGCCGGGAAGATCAAAGATCTTGCCTGAGAACACATGAAGAAAGATAAAGGGTAATCCGCCAAGAAAGGCAAAGGCAAAGGAAAAAGTTGAGCCCGAAGACAAGTGCTAGCCTTTGTTTTTTCCTTGTATTTTTCTTTTGATTTTGTACTTCAAAATATTTATTGTTCATGACTTGTAATATTTTCTTTATTTTGGCTATCCGGATACTCTTTAATAATATTTTGATTAACTTATCTTTAATTCTTATCCAAAATATACTAGCAAAGGTGATCAATATTTAAAAACCAAGTATGTAAACTATTAATAAATAATCACACGTCACTCGCATGACTTGTAATATTTTAAGTAGAACACTCATGATTATTTGGATACTCACTTCCTCCCACTTTGATAGATTTATTGTTAAAAATATTTATCAAAGTAAAATAGGTTATCCAAATATAAAGACTTTATAGATAAATAATCAAGATAGTTCAACAAAAAATATCCTTATATATATATATATATATCAAAAGATTACAAGATAGAGCTTACTGCTACTATTTTCTTAACTTATCCGCATTCCAAAAAAGTGGCAAAATCGTGCAATCAAGCTCTTCTAATCTATATGATCTGGACAAAACAGAATCTGTTACTCGAAAGGGCCCCTCCCAGTTTAGGGAAAATACCCCTTGTTTTTGAATTATTTTCTTTAAAACTAAGTCTCCAGTTTTGAACCTTCGAATCTTAACTCTTGTGTTGTATGATCGGGCATAAGCTCGTTGATTTGTAACCATTCGGATTTGGGCCTTATCCCGTTTGATTTCAAAAATATCCAAATTCAAAGATAAACCTTGATCATTAAGTTTGGGATCAAAGTTTTCTGATCGGAATGAAGGCTCACCAATCTCAGCTGGAACAACTACCTCAGTTCCATATATCATGAAAAACAGGGTTTCTTTTGTAGGTGTTCGACAATTTGTTCAGTAAACCCAAAGTACTCGAGGAAGTTCATTCACCTAGGCTCTTTTGGCACCATCCAACTTTCATTCAAGATTGCCTTTGATAGTCTTATTAATGGCTTCAACTTGCTTGTTCGATTTAGGATGAGATACACTTGATAAGTGTTTATGAATGCCCAATCCAAACACAATTTTCACAGTCTGGCAGAATCAAATTAGGTGCCATTATCTGAAACTAGTGAATGTGGAATCCTAAACCGACATATGATATTTTTCCAAATGAAATTAGTGGTTTGGGCCTCGATGACATCAGGAAATGGTTCAGCTTCTACCTATTTTGTGTAGTAATCAATTGCCACTATAGGAAATTTCATCTTATATTTGCCCACATGAAGTGGTCCGATCAGATCTATACCCCACTTGGCAAAAGGCTAAGGGCTCAAGACCGAATTCAATAATTCGGCTGGTTGATGAATTAGTCTAGAAAATCTTTGACAAGGCTTGCTGGCCTGTACATAATCTTGCGTATTATTGACCATCTTGGGCTAATAATACCCTTGCCGGATCACCTTATGCAATAGTGATTGTGGGCCAGAATGGTTACAACAAACCCCTTCATGTATTTCTTGCATTACATGTAGGCCACGTTAGGGCATTATGCATTTCAACAGTGGGGCTGAATAGCCCCATTTGTACAACTATCAGAACTTGAATGCATATTGTACAGCCCATCGCCTTAATGCTCGGGCTTTATTTTTGTCCGATGGGAGCTCTCCATCCACCAAATATTTGATTATCAAGGTCATCCAAGTTACAGCTTCTTCTAAAGTATTAACCAATGCCCCATCAATGGACAAATAGAGCAAACTCACCACCAAGAAAGTTGAGTCTTTGTCAATTCCCAAAGCAATCCTGCCAAGCCTATTAGCTTTAGAATTGGCTTCTCGTGGAATGTGAGTTATTTCAAAGGAATCGAATCGAGAAGTCAAATCTTTAGTAACTTACAGATAAGAAGCCATTCGAGGCTCTCTGGCCTCGAAGGCTGTTGTTATATGGTTCACCACAAGTTAGGAATCACAGAAAACCAAGATATTCTTAATATCTGAGTCTTTTGCCATTTGGAGGCCAGTTATAAGTTCCTCGTATTTGGCCTCGTTATTGGACACTACAAATTCATACCTTAAAGCCCTTGAGATTTTTTCAAGGGTTGAGCTTTGTAGTACTACTTCGGCTCTGGATCTAGCCTTGTCACTTGATCCATCAATGAATAACAACCAGGCCGAATGTGCCCACTCAAGATTCTCCGAATACCCCTTACTCAGGACAGAGTCCAAGTTGGTAAACTCCAGGATGAAATCCACCACTACTTGGCCTTTTATGGCCGTTCGGGGCTTATACTCAATATCGAACTCACTTAGCTCAATTGACCATTTAGCTAGTCTTCCCGAGCATTCTAGATTTTGTAGATTTATCGAAGAGGGGCCTTAGTATGGACTAGAATGGAATGTAATCGAAAATATGGCCAGAGCTTCCGGGCCACCACTACTAAGGCCAGAGCAATCTTTTCCATATCTGGATAACATGTCTCCGAATATAAGAGTGCTTGGATAATATAAAACATGGGTAGTTCTCGGCTCTCTTCTTATTGGATCAAAACAGCACTCACTGCAGTGAAATGAAACTTTTGTTCCTTGATATCTATTTCTTATGTAGATCTTAATGGGTTGAGACTTGAGAGATATAAAAAATCTGGTTCTGAATTTAGTTTAAAATTCAATGTAGCTTATTAGTAATTTAGTATGAGCGAGAAAAGGGTAAGAGTGCAAACGGTAGAAATGTACGTTCATAAATATTGGGTCAAAGTAAAAGAAAAATTAAACAGAATGAATAAAAAATTTAGAATTTCAGGGGAGTTATACATGTAAATTTTTAATTTTAAAATGGGCAAATTGAAAATTTTAACCAAATTACATGTAACTTTTTAAAACTAAAAAGTTGAGGGGGCGTGCGCCCACCAGAGTTGATATAGATAGTCTCAAACTTTTCTCTACAATCACCTTGTAGAAAAAGTGGCCGAATTGCTCGTACTGATGTTATGGATAGCGCTTATTTTATTGTCATTTTTGTTTCCAAATAATAAATCACTATTTTATTTTTTTTAATAATAATTTTTTAAATATTATAACAAAAAACTTCAAAAAATTAAACCAAAATTAATTTGCAACAAAAAGTATTTTTGACTTTTTACAGTAAAAGAAAGTGTGACCCAATGTACTAATTTTGAACTCAACTTCGAGTGAATTTTTAGAAATTATTGAAAAAACAATATATTTTTTAGGATTAATGCAAACTATAAGGTACCATAACAGAAATTTCCCAAAAAAATAAAAAACCTTCATAATTCAATTTACTTCACTGTTCATGTAACTTTCTACCATTTTTTTGTTCGACTCTCTTTCAACTCTTTATAGAGTTAGTATTTGAAAATTTGGAATTCCATTTATTTGTGGAATTTTTTTAACTAGTTTATACAAAGTTCTTTAATTTCACAATTTCCTAGAACATGTATGCAACAAGGAGTTTGGAAATGGGAGAACGAGAAAGCAATTAATAAACTTGCAGACAACAAAGAAAGAAGAAGAACAATATTTTTTGAATAAAAATTATGGTATTTTTGAATAATTATTTATTTTACGTTAATTTTGGTATTTTGGAGAAAAAGAAATTCAAAACGTAGTCAACTCAAGGTACCAATACAAACTACAATAAAATTAAAATTTATTATTTTTAAATATATTCAAAACTAGAAGGTTATTATTGAAATTTGAAACCAAGACACCATTATGATAATTTCCTTCCAATGTTCTCTTTTCTCTTTTCGAGATTTTTTTTTTTTTTTTTTTTTTGTTGGTGATTGAAATAAAAATTTAATTTAAAACTTTTTTTTTTTTTTTTAGTTGGGCATATATAAATCAAATTATAATTCAATTTTCAGAAACATCATAAGATTCACCTTAATCTCTTATGAGTTTTTTTTAGCTTAATTGGCTACAATGTCTCATTTATTTTGAATGAATTTACATTTTGCTCTCTTAGATCCCAAAATGATCATTGAACGTAAACCCTTTGAACTTTGACGAAGTGGCACTTTACCCTTTTTGACACTTGACTCCCTAAATTTTAATTAAATTACACTTTGTCCTAATTTTTCAGTGAGTGTTTTTGAGTGAATTTTACATCAAATCACTTCAATTATGTTTTTTTGTAAAAAGAAATTAAAACATATCGAAAAATCTTTTCAAAATATTTTTTATTTTAATTTGAATATTTTATTAGTAAATATATTTAGATTTTTTCAAGATTTGAAAATATTTCAAGTTATTTTTAATTTATTTTTTATGAACAAAGTATAATTGAAGGGGTTTTATGCTAAATACAAAAAAAATATATCAAATTCACCTTTCACTAAAATTTTGGGACAACTCTACATCCTTTTTCCATTTTGTCTCGAAATTTTTGTGAGTTTTTTTTTTTTTTTTTTTGTGAATTTTACATCAAACCACTTTAATTATACTTTATTCATAAAAGAAATTAAATTTATTGAAAATCCATCCAAATCTTGAAAACATTTCTATATTTAATTAGCAATTTTTCAGAATCAAATTAAAAAATATTTTGAAGGGAATTTTAGATTCTTTGAAATAATGAATTTGGAGGGACAATAATGCTTATGGTAATCATTGGTCAAAATATTTTTCTTTTCACTTAAACTATTTCATCTTTATTGGGTTTAATATATTCGTGTTTATATTTACTGTCAAATTTCTATCAACATACCTCTACAATTTTTTTTTAATTTATGTATTTTTTTTATTTGACTATTTTGAAAATTTGGACGAAAATAAAACAAAAAAAGTTAGTTTCGAAAAAGAATTGAAATAAACGTAGAAGGAAGGAAAAAAAAAAAACAACAACAAATTGCAAAAAAAAAATTGATAAATTTAAATTTTTGAAGGACCAATAAATATTTGGTAATTTAAATATATATAAAAATAATTGAAATACTTTTTTTATAAAAAGAAAAAAATTCAAAATAAATAAAAAATAATTCTATTCAAATACTCAAACAAACATTATATTTTATGTTTTCACTGTTTGAATCGTGATTTAGATTATGAAACAAACACTAATTCCCTCTATTCAAATCACCAAATAAAAATTCAATTTAAATCACCAAAATTCTGTTCAAATCATGAAGAGAACGGCTCCAATGAGTAGTAAATCTCTGGCGTTCAATTCCAATGTGAAAGCTATGCCAGCAATTATCAAACTCCCGCGAGAAGAAAGGGATCATGTGGACAAAAGCTCACCGCCTCTTCTTTATTTCTCAACACCTTTTCTATATTTGGTTTCTCTTTCCTAACAAAAACTTCCTTCTCTCTCTAGAATTGGAAGAAAGAGGTGCGGAGGAGAGGGTGAGGACGAAAAAGTTACTTCAGAGTTAAGATTTGATAAAAGCAAGAAAGGAAGAAAAGAAAGGGAAGAAGAGAAACTGAATAAGAAACTCTCTTGTATTGAATTGATGAATGATTACAAGTGAGATGTCTCTCTTATATAGAAGAGCTAAGACCTGATACAAGATAAAGATGACAAGGCTTAATACAATAAGCTAACTAACTAGCAATTAACCAAAACTAATAACAAAACATAACAGAAATAACAACATAATGGAAGTAACAAACTTCCTGAAATGAAGGACTTAGCTATCTCTAACTATCTCCCTCAAATCAAGCATACATCTTTCTCCCCCTCCTGCTGAATTGAAGATGAAGAAACACACATGTTTTGCTTAAGTCTCTGAAAGAACTGAGACAAAAGAGGCTTGGTTAGTATGTCAACAACTTGATTAATAGAGGGAACATGTTGACGTTGAACATCAAGTTGCTTGAAAATAACTTTCTTTATGACGAAATATAGATCTAGTTCTAGATGTTTGGTCCTTGAATGGAGAACATGGTTAGCTGGTAGAGAAACAATGCTAGAATTGTCACATCAAAGAATATGAGCACTTTGCAGATCAACTTTAAGTTTACTAAGGAGAGATTGATGCCAGATAACTTCTGAGGTTGCATTGGCAGGCTTCTGTACTCAGCTTCTGTTAAAGAACGTGAAACAACATTCTGCTTTTTAGAGGACCATGACACAATACTACCTCCAAGATAGATGCAATAATCTATTATAGATCTTCTGTTGTCAAGATCATTTCCCTAATCAGCATCACAATATCTAGTCAAAGTAAGAACCTTTGAATGCCTAAGATAAATCCCTTTATTCATAGTAACTTTCAAGTATCTTAGTATCCTATTGACTGTCTTCCAGTGATGATCAAGAGGATTTTGCATAAATAGACAAACACGATTTACACTGTAGGCTATTTCAGGTCGGGTAATGGTGATGTATTGAAGGGCTCCAATAATACTCCTATACTCAGTAACATTAGGAATAGGATCCCCATTTGTAGATCTGAGTTTGAGAATGCACACCATAGGGGTAGGAAGTGGTTTGGCTTGTTCCATTTTGGACCTCTTGAGAAGATCAACAATGTATTTCCTTTGTGATAAGTGAAGACCTCCTGTTACAGATCTTACTTCAATGCCAAGGAAATAGCTTAACTCTCTAAAGTCTTTAAGAGAGAAGAGCTTATTTAGGACAATAATGAACTTATCAAGTTCTGTTTTGTTATTGCCAACAACTATGATATCATCAACATATATAAGCAGGAAAATGATTGAAGAAGCAGAGAATCTTATGAACAAAGAGTTGTCAGCTTTTGAAAAAGAGAAGCCCATACGAATGAGAGTGTCCTTGAGTTTGTCAAACCAGGCCCTAGGAGTTTTTTTTAACCTATATAGAGACATATGAAGCGTGCACACCAGATGATTAGAGCCTTTCTTTTGAAAACAAGAGGATTGTTCCATGAAGACTTCTTCTTTGAGGTCACCATTAAGGAAGGCATTATTAACATCTAACTGCCTTAAAGACCAACCACATGAAAGAGCAAGAGTGATAACCACCCTTATTGTTGTAGGTTTGACAATTGGTGAAAAGGTTTCATGAAAATCAAAGCCATGTCTTTGATGAAATCCTTTAGCAACAAGTCTTGGTTTATACCTTGAGATTGAGCCACAAGATTTATTTCACTTAAAAAACCCATATGCATCCAATTGCTTATCTGATGGTAATTCAACCAGAGTCCAGGTTTTGTTCTTCATAAGAGCATCATATTCTTCCATCATAGCTCTCTTCCACCTGTCATGAGCTAAGGCCTCTGCCATTGTAATACACTCAGGATCTAAAATGTTAGTAATAAGTGCCTTGCATTTTGATATCCCATTCTTTGATTAAGTGACCATTGAATGGTTATTGGGTTCTGGATTAGAAATATTATTGGCAATATCTTGAATTGAATGGAGAGTTGGCTGAGTTGAGCTATTTGAAATGACATTGGGTGAATTTGAAGTAAATGAGGAAGTCTGTGTAACATGTATATGGCTTGTCTCAGAGTTATCTTCTGGTGTATGACCAGAATGATTTGAGGTGTTGGAAGTTATGAATGGAAGATTCACAACAATGGGCTAAGGAACATGGAATGTGGAAGCTGGTGGAGACTCTTGAGTTCCATATTGATGTTTATTGAGTTTATCTTGAAAGGGAAAAACAAACTCATTAAACACAACATGTTTTGAGATTTATACTTTCCCTTCATTGTCTAAACACTTATATCATTTGTGTTTAGTACGGTAACCAAGAAAAGTGCAAGGCATGGATCAGAAATCAAACTTATGAGAGTTATAGGGTCTTATTTGAGGGAAGCATTGACAACCAAAGAATCTAAGAAAATAATAATATGGTTTTACCTGAGTATGAATTTCAAGAGGGGACCTTTGCTGAAGGACTGTAGAAGGCAGCCTGTTGATGAGATAAACAACACTAGAGAAGGCATCTGGTCAGTACTTTCTAGGACCAAAAGACTGGGCAAGGAAGGTTAATCCAAGTTCTACAACATGTATATATTTTCTATCTACAATGCCATTTTGTTTAGAGGTATGGGGATAGGAAATTCTATGTATTATTCCACGTTTATCAAAAAAGGAAGTAAAGGAATGAAACTGATAAACCCAATCACTTTGAATTTTTTTTATTTTGGTATTCAACTGGTTTTCTACCTAAGTTTTGAAATGAGTAAAACAGTCAAAAGCCTCTTATTTCCTTTTGAGAAACTATATCCACGTAAACCTAGAGAAAACATCAACAAAGGTAATACAGAATTTGTGGCCATTGGTTGATAATATGGGTGAAGGACCCCATATATCAGCCTCAATAAGTTGTAAAGGGGCAGAATAAATTGTTTTGGACTTGGGAAAGGGAAGACAATGACTTTTACCTAATTGACAAGAAGTACAAAAGAAAGGAATAGCTTTATTCATCGAAAATTGGACATTACATTCTCTGAGAATTTTGTTTACAATTTGAGAAGAAGGGCGGCCAAGTCTTTTGTGCCAAAGGTCAAAAGAAAAGAAATCTTGATGATGAGAGTGAGGAATGGCTTCTAAAATAAAAGATTGAAGAGGGTGCCCATAAGTCTTTTTAGATGTCATAGGGCAGTTGAGCCTATACAGTCCATTGTGCAATGTCCCTCGAAGAAGAGTACTCTTAGTAACCTGATCTTTGACACAACATGAAGATGGGTGAAATTCAAAAAACACACTGTTCCCTTGATAGAATTGGGAGACACTATGCAAGTTTTTGGTTATTAAAGGACTATGAAGGACATTGTTAAGAGTTAAAGAACGAGAATGTTGAGATGAAGGAATAAAAGATTTGCCAATATGTTTGATTAAAAGACATTTACCAAATGAAGGAATAAAAGATTTGCCAATATGTTTGATTAAAAGACATTTACCATTTCCCATATGAACTTTCCAATTGCCATGGTAGTTTGTTCGACAAAAGATGTTATTGAAGTCATTTGTCATGTGATTGGTGATAAGTTGATTTAGTATGACTTATTATATATGTTTTAGCTTGATATTTTATTAGTTTTAGATTAATTTTATGTTAATAATCATTCTTTTTATTTGTTTAAGTCTCAAATAGCTAAAATTCGATATTTGTGTGAGATTAGAGTTTATTTTGTTATTTATTTTACAAGCGTTGTTTCACATGTATTTGTTGTTTAAATGTTATTTCATGTTTTTGAACGTGTTTTAGGAGATTTATGGAAGGTTCGGATTGGCTTAGAACGATAGGAATCGAGTTGGAATTTATAGACTTCGAATTGGAGAAAACAAGAACTCGCTGCTGCTAAGAAAAGGCAGAAGAAACTCCATATAAGAACCAGGGGAAAACTTGCAGCCAGCAAGACATGAGATCCATCCCATACGATTTCCAGCACGAAACTCGTTGTGGCGAGATTTATGCTCACCGCCGGGGAGCTTATAGGATTTCAGTTTTCAAATGTTTCTATCTTATTTAAATTCCAATTCAGAGCTTGTAAATATTAGAATTTTTTCCAAAAATACCCTTAGCATCCTTAGCACTATGAATAGGTCATTATAGGACTTTAGATGGTGATTTAACTAGAAGAACTTATTTTATCTTAACCAATTCAAATATGAATTTGATTAGATTTGGGAGTTTTAGTCCTTATTGGTTCCTAAATATATTAGGGCCATAAATAGACCTAATTAGAGATTATTGAGAGGAGAACTTAGAGACCATTGGAAGGCATAGAGATTGAGAGGAAGAGAATTACTTGGAGAAGAAGACTTTCAGCGTTGACTTACATTCTCTTCTACTTTTGGGTTTCTTCTCTCTTTGAATTTTTTTTTTTTGTAATAAGAATGATTATTCTTCATTTAATTATGAACTAATTTTCTTCTTCTAGGGTTGAGATGTAACTCAAACATGATTATGCTTTTGATTTATTTAAATTAATTTTCTGCTATACATTGTTTTATTTGTGTA
>WUAT03257870.1:0-11142 GCA_010015005.3 Ulmus americana | reverse complement strand
CAGGTGAAGTTATGACTAGACCGATGCCGGCTCCGTTAACGTTGCTTGAACCGTCCACTGAAAGCGTCCATTTGGAGTTAGATTATTCTGTGAGATTGAGTAGCTCCTTATCGGCCCGCGGAATAATATTTGGAGCTAAGTCTGCGATGAAGTCAGCCAATACTTGCGACTTGAGAGCAGTACGCGGCTGGAAAGTGATGTCGTATTTACTCAGTTCTACAATCCACTTTGTGAGCCATCTGGAGAGCTCTGGTTTGTGCAATATGCTTTTCAGCGGGTAGGTTGTAAGCACTGTAATTGGGTGGCATTGGACATATAGTCGCAGTTTGGGGGCTGCAGTGACGAGAGCAAGTGCGAGACTCTCTAGTTGGGTGTAGCGAGTCTCGACGTCGAGCAATGACTTGCTCACATAGTAGACAGGGAACTGCTTGCCGCCTTCTTCTCAGACGAATACTGCACCTTCGGAGACTTCCAAGTAGATGAATAATTGCTCTCCATCCTTAGGTTTGGAAAGGAGTTGAGGAGAAGAAAGATACTTCTTGAGGTCTTGAAGTGCTTGTTCGTAGGCTGGTGTCCACTGAAAGTCTTTGGACTTACGCAGGGTGCTAAAGAAAAGATAACACTTCTCGGAGGAGCGTAAGATGAAGCAGGAGAGTGCAACCACTCGACTGGCTAGATGTTGGACATCACGTATGCAAGTGGGAGAAGGAATGTTCATTACCGATTGGATCTAATCAGAGTTGGCCTCTATGCCACGTTGTGTGACCATAAAGCCCAAGAATTTTTCGGATGCTACACCGAATGAGCACTCTGTGAGGTTGAGTTTCATGTTGTACTTCTAGAGTACCTCAAATGCTTGGCGCAAGTGATCAAGGTACTGGTCAGCATAGAGAGATTTGACGAGCATGTCGTCTATGTAGACCTCCATAGTATCTCCCTAGTTTGCGAACATCTTGCTGACTAGCCTCTGGTAGGTTGCACCTACGTTCTTTAAACCATGGATGAAAATATCACAATATATCAATTTTTTGGGGGTTGCAATATGATAAGTACATGTATGTAAATATCTGTCAGAATATCACAATATATCACGATATATCAATCGATATATCATAAAATATTGATATCGCACAAACTTTGTTATAATTGTACAAGATATCCGAATATTTTTGCGATATATCAGTTGTAATATCGCAAAATATCGCGATATATCTCATTTTAAAGAATAATTTTTTCGAATTAATAAAAAAATTTCCTCGTACCGTTGAGGTTTCTTTACTTAATAAATTAACATATATTTATGATTTTATTTTCAAATATCAATAATTCCATACAAATAATCCATCATAAGTTCTACTATAAAAATTTTAAAGTACTATAAATATTATAATATGTAGCATATCTACATATTTAAATTTATTATATAATATATACAATATTGTTTTAAAAAAATAATGTTTAATCAATGAAACAATGTTTGTTTTAGCATGTTTTAAAATTTCATTACAAATTTCTAATTTTTTAAATTAATATCCATCATTTTTCTCATTTGTTTTTTGCAATATCGATATCGATATTTCCATCGATATATGCGTAAAATCAAACTTGCAATATTTCTGTTACTTGCGATATTTTAAATCCTTGATTGTATTATATAAAATATTAAGTTTTAATGTAAAGTAGTTTATGTTGGGACTTTTCTTTATATATTATATTCATTTTGCATGTTATATAATTAATTTTTAAATATAAATAAAAGATAAAAGTGTTTCATTCCTTATTTTAAAATTTCTTGAAGTTTAATTAATAATTAATATTTTTTAAGTCAAATTTTCATATTTTTCGTAAATTTTATGTTAATTTCTATCTATATCGATATTTCCATTGATGTTTCTGTAAAATTGAAGTACCGATATTTTAATCCTTGGGTAGGAGGTGTAGAATATGATGATATAGGTTTTGTTTTGTTTTGTTTTGTTTTGTTTTTAATTAATATCCTTTATAAATTATTTTTAATATTTTAAATAAGTTTTTGTTTTATTAATTATTTTGATTTAATATTCAAGGATAGTTTCAGTATTTTTCCAAAAATGAGTGAGTTCAGGATAGTTAAACGTAATTATAAAAACTAAAGGTCTAATTTTGATATTATTTAAAACTTGAAGTACTTTTTGAAATTTTATCAAACTAGAAGTACTAATATGCAACAAAAAATAATATAAAAGGTCTTGAGCAGAGAATGAATAGACTTTGAGTGGGGCCCACATAGCGATACTGGTGCGTGGCATCACGTGAAAGGAGAGGAGCGAGTCCGAATGATCGTCTTGCCGCCCACTCGCACATACATATGTGGTTCCGAACCCTCTTTGGACACGTGCGCTGATCTCTGTGTCACGTGAGAACTATCCTTCTCTCTAATCCCTATCTCATATTTTGACCGAGGAAGAATAAAATAAGCACAACACAACGACATCACTCAAATAAAAAAATAACAGAAATAGAGATATGAAAGACAGAGACGGTTATGTTGGGACGAATTAAAATTCGGCACGTGTTCCGGTAACGTCACGGTTTGGTCACAGTGACGGTTTGAGACGAGACACAAAATTCAGATCAACAATTCTGTAGAGCCAGAGGCCCAGAATCCCAAAACCGATATGAAAAAAATAAGGGGTTAATTAATGTTGGACTGTGGTCTTTATTGGGGGCTGTTTTGCTGAAATGACTGAAATGCCCCTAAGAGATGATGATTTTGCGTTGAGTGGGTCCGATTTGTTTTTGGAGCTTAGGTCAACTTAAGCATGGTTTAGAACAGTAGATATGTTTCGCTTTTAGATTATTGGCTGGTGTCTAATTTTGCTATTCTTTCGTTTTTTTCTTCTTTCCTACCGAATCTAAACAGCGAGAAATAAATGACGACGACCACTATTGAATAATGGTTGGTTGAATAAGAAACTTTATTTAGCTTAGCATTTGTAACTAATTGAACAGGGGATAGGAAAATTTTGTATTTAACACTTAAATAATTAATAATATTTAAGTTCTAAGTTTATTTATTTTATTTAATTTTTTAATATAAGAATGAAGATCGAAAAAAAAAAACTCAAAAAAAAAAAAAGATTCTTATTCGTCGTTGAAATTAAAAAAAAAAACAACTTATATTAACTATATAGAATTTGATTGCATAAAATATATCTGATATTTTATTTTTTAAACGTCAATAATAGTATTATACAAGTATAAAAAATCATCATATTAACATATAAGTTGTAATGTCCGATTTATCCTAAAGAAAATTAACCAAGAAGTAATAAAAAAACATATTTAGATCTAGTTTAGTTTCGTTCCGGATATATCTAGATAATGTATAAAGAAGGTTATTCCGAATTAGTATTTCCTTGGCAAATCACTTAATTCTAGACAAGCCGATTCAGAAACATCTTCATTGCTAATTGTGTTGATATTTTAAAATATTTTTAAAATATTTTGTACATTAAATAATATTATTATTTTTACCTTTGCCTATATATAAAAGGGTACAGTTACCGTAAATGATAGAAAATCACTTCCTCACAATTGTAAAAGAAGACTTTTTTTTTTTTTCTAAAAATGTTGTCATTTCTCTCTAGATTTTCCCTTTGTTCTATTCTTGATATAAATAAAATTAATTAATTAGATGTACACAAATTACGGAAGCATTATAAATTCTTGTCTTTTTATTTAAAATTTTCATCCAACCACTTGTTTAAACTCAAAATCATTGATTATTAATTTTCGGTATTGTTAGCCGAAAACGAACATAACACAATTGAACTCACGTTTTAAGATATAACTATTACGAGAGCTTTGGTAAAAAATAATAAAATAATAAAATATAAGAATGGTGGCAGATTGGTAATATGCATACCTCGTGTGGGCAAATAAAACTGTAGAAGTCCTCCAACACAATAAGCACGTCGTCTTGGCAAAGTCCCCTGTCACTTTTTACCAGACCGTTTCGTATCTTGCATTTGCCTTTTACTCTCTAAAATTTTCCCGGAAAATTTCATCTATTCCATTTGACGGCAAAATCTCTACGATTCTCTTCTCCGAGCTCAATCCCACCTACTGCACCGCCCATGCAGATCGATCTGATTCGATTCGAAGCATCCTCCATATCTAGCGAGCTTCCTCATTTGTTCTAGTTCTCAATTTCACCGAATTTTGGTTGAATTTCCAATTTCTTGCTGAAGCTGTCTCGATTCTACTCCGATTAGTTCTCAATCTCGGATTTTCTTGCTGAGAGCTGGAAATTGGATGTTTGGTTCTTCAACTCTAAGCGCTAATTCTGAAACCAAAACTTGAGAGAGAGAGAGTGATGACGTCGGGGACTCGGCTACCGACATGGAAGGAGAGGGAGAACAACAAGAGGAGGGAGAGGAGGCGGAGAGCTATAGCGGCGAAGATCTTCGCTGGGCTTAGAATGTACGGCAACTTTAAGCTTCCTAAACATTGCGACAACAACGAGGTCCTCAAAGCCCTCTGTAACGAGGCCGGTTGGACTGTCGAACCCGACGGCACCACTTACCGGAAGGTAAATTCTCTTTCTTTATTAATTCTTAGTCTTTTCGGATTTATAATTACGATTTGTTATGTTGTTGATCGTTTTAACAAAACAGTAATTAGCTTAGCTTCTTGACCATGCATAAGAAACAAACTTGAAGTTGAATACTATTTTTAAGCTTCTAATTATTTGCTAACATGCGCTGGTATGGGTAGCGTAAGATAGTTGCAGGGCTTGGGCTGGGATTTTTCAGCTTTATTTTTGGCTTATTCGTTTTTTGGATTTTTTCTGATAGTAACAAGAGGGTTTGGATTCTAACCCTGCTCGTTTTCTTTTTAGAAATTTTCTGTTCTTTTATCTGGGTACTTTAGATCTAGTGAAGACTGGTATTTTGTTCTACGTTTGTAAAATCTCTTTTACGCGTGAAGCATAAGATTCTCTTCTCTGTTTTTTACTCTGAGAACCCAGGAACCATATAGTAGATCTCGAGGAGACGAGGATGCCCTTCTTAAATTTCGAAAAGTGATGCCTAAAGTAGCTATTTGGCTCTGGGATTTTCGAGAATTGAGAAGGGCACTTTTGCCAGTTTGGTATCCTTTTTTTCTCTTTCCAGTGAGGAAAACCCTTTTACTTTGTTTATTCAACAAAGCAGAGCCTTTCTCCTTTTTCGCTAAGTTTCCATTTCGGAGATTCTTTTACTTATGGTTATCGTGATAACTTACTTCTCCTTTTTCCTGTCTAATTATGTGTTTTAGACGATCCTTTGTTGTTTCATTTGGTTGAGAGGTGATTTTGATTAATTCTTGATTTGGATGTGTAAATATAGTTCCACGTAGCAAATGGAAAAAACTGATAATTAGATGATAAATCGAATGTTAGAACTTAGATGATAACTCGAATTGAATTCTGGTGGAGAAGAGTAGAGATAACAAATTTTAAAAAAGGAGAAACTGAAAATTAGTGACTTGTTATGGTGCTTAGATATTAAATAGCTATAGTCCCAAATAGTAAGCTAACAAAGGAAAAGCATTATCTTAGCTAACCTTGGGACCACGCCAACATCACTTAGGATTAGATTTTAGACTTATTGGTTAAGTGCTCTTAAAGTTTGGACGAATTTGTATGTTGCATCTAAAATTAAAAATTGGTTCAAATACTCCATGAAGTTGCACGTTGTACACAAAAGTATCCCCTAAAGTTGCGCGTTGCACAACATTCCAATGACTAACAACTTCAGGGTTATTTAGGATAATTTTCAACTTTAGGTAGCAAAATGCAAATTCAAACAAACTTTAGTGTGCATTTGAACAAAAGAAAAAAAAGGTCTAGATTTTATTAAGCCAACTAAAAAGGCTATAAAGACGAGTAGAATCTAGGTGACGACATAGATCCCTATATTCAGAGTAAGCTCTTTCAACGACTTGTATTGGGAACAAGTTTCTTCCATAGGAAAGAAAATCTCCTAGCGGAGGATGGACAATAGTACACAACCTACAAAACATGGATCTAGAGCTCAGAGACACCTAACGTAACACACTGAAAAACCACCACACCAGTATTATCACAAACACAAAACACAGAATTAACTTAACAATACACAAAACTAAAAAGACAAGGCCCGAGACACTCCCGATGCAGAGCAATCGGAGCTTGATGAGAGAAGACCTGGTGCCATCCCTGAAGACAATACAAACTAAACAATATATAGAAACATAAACAACAATGCAACAAAAGGAGAGCCCGCTGCCTGCAATAAATAGTCATAATTAATGAGTTATAACTAGAATAATATCTTTTGTTGCTATTGGATAAATATAGAAGCAGTCAGCCTCAAAGTTAATGTTTTGTGACTTATTGCGAATCACATACCTTATTTTAGTACTTCAATTCTTCCTCAAATCGAGTTAATATACCTAATCCCGAAACTGGCTTTGAATATAGACTATAATAGTTACTTGAATTTCAGTTTATGCTTTTATTTATTATTGTTGCTTTTTAATGTCAGAGGTTGAATCTTGGTCTCTTAAAATATGGGAATGCTTAGCCATTGAGTTGTACCCAGCACAAATAATGGGAAATAATACAATTTGAAAGATACAAGTACAATTTTGTTGGAATTAGTTTAGATGGTATCCAAATGTCTTCTTACATGTGATTGAAAATTGAAGATAGGTTCTGGAATAGAAATATTCATGGTTACAGCATGCAAAAAGTGCTTTGTTTCTCCTGTCTTTGCGTAATTATTATCCAGTGACATTGCGTTTTACCAAGAAGTTTCTCCTCAATTTCAGATGAATCGTCACAGGACTTGTATAATCCTTGATTAATAATTGGAGATTTGTATTGTTGTTATGGATTAATCATCTTCATATACTTGTAGGGATGCAAGCCTGCTGAACGCATGGATGTGGCAGGTGGATCCGCAGCAGCCAGTCCATGCTCATCTTACCACCCAAGCCCCTGTGCTTCTTACAACCCGAGCCCTGGCTCCTCGTCCTTTCCCAGTCCAGCATCATCTTCCTATGCTGCAAATCCCAATGCTGATACTAATTCCCTCATCCCATGGCTCAAGAACCTCTCATCGGCATCCTCATCAGCGTCCTCTTCCAAATTCCCCAATTTCTATATGCATATTGGCTCCATCAGCGCCCCTGTCACTCCTCCACTGAGCTCTCCAACTGCCCGAACTCCCAGATTCAAAACCGACTGGGACGACAATTGTAATCGTCCAGGCTGGGGTGGGCAGCACAGCTCCTTAATGCCATCTTCTACTCCGCCAAGTCCTGGTCGTCAGATTGTTGATCCACAATGGTTTGCTGGGATCCGGCTTCCTTCGGGAGGGCCAACTTCTCCTACATTCAGCCTTGTATCCAAAAACCCATTTGGTTTTAAAGAGGATGCTTCGGCTGGTGGATCCCGCATGTGGACTCCTGGGCAAAGTGGGACGTGTTCTCCTGCCGTTGCAGCTGGCTCCGATCACACTGCTGATATTCCAATGGCTGAAGTGATTTCTGATGAATTTGCATTTGGAAGCCATGCAACAGGGCTAGTAAAGCCATGGGAAGGAGAGAGGATCACTGAAGAGTGTGGATCGGATGATCTAGAGCTCACTCTTGGTAGCTCGAGAACCAGGTGTGTTGGTATGAATATCTGATTACAGAGACTAATAAATGAATTTATGTTTTACTCACTTGAATGATGTTTTATTTGCAGGTAAACCTATTGCCCAAATGGAAATATCAAAAAGGTGTAACAAAGGGATCAATATGAGCACAAACACAGTTGAGTTGGGCCTTTTTAATTTAATTTAATTTGTCTCTTAAGTTAATTTATAGTTAGTAGAAGGTGCTGAGTGGTTTTACAACCCTTTGGTCATTGTCTATTTGAATTCGAAATTCTAATGAAAGGGACTCCTATACATGTGTATGTATGGATTGGTTGCCTTTGAGTCTTGGTTTGCCCGTAAAAATTATAAACAGCGAGTTTAGGGCATCGGTACTCAATGGTGAAAACTTGAATAGGGAGGACTCTTGGCTTGCCTTTGTATGTAATTTGATGTGATTTTCTGCTAGGGAACTTCCTTTTTTAGGTTCTTGCTTAACTTAGACATGTGGGAATATGGGAAACTGCTTTGTTTAACAATTTTCCTTGTTATTTAGTAGACAAAAGGCCCATTTGGGCTTGTTTACGATTGGCACATGAGCAATTCTGATAGATTTTAATTGGTAAAAAAAAAGGGTTGGATAATCTACTTTTAATGGATTATTTCATAATATGAGTTATCTCTGCTGCCTCTAGCAACGTCAAAAACATAAATGCTTTAAAAAAAGGACAAAAATACCAAATTGGCCCAAAGAATGCACACTAATTGCTTATTTCACTCGGTGTATGGCAAAGAAGTGGACTTTAGAAGACCTAGTTTGGACCAGCCTACTATTAGCTACATTTTACTTATAAAACTTTTTATTTTTATGGTTATTTATGATTTACAAACATAAAATTTTAAATAATTTATTATTTATCCAATATTTGTGCATATTTAGATACTAACTTTGTTAGGTGTGCGACTAAACTCTCACATTAACCAGCAGTAGGGAGGATTATGAGTTTATAAGTATGAACAATATTTCTATTGATTCGAGATCTTTTGGGTAGAATCCCAAAACAAAATCATGAGGACTTAGTTCCGAAATTGATAATGTCATACTAATATAAAGATATATGTGAGTTTATACTTATAACAAGTGAGATATATGGTGTTGATAATTATAACAAGCTTTTTCACTTTCTCTCTTGTCAATCCATTATTGGGCGGATTGCATTTGTGAATTTAAAAGAGAAATACAATTCCCACCATCCAACCAAATAACGAATTTTAAGTTTTATTTCACACTAACAAGAATATCTAAATAATTTTATCTAAATATCAAACAAATGGACCCTTAAATTTTCTGTCTCTTCAAATTGTATATACCAAAATAACATTTTGTATCTAGAAGACCTTTTTTAAGCATATTTGGTTGAAACATTTAAATATATTTTATAGGTAGGATATGAAATATATCTTTAATTAAAAAATAAGTAATAATAAAAATTGGGAAATCACCTAATATAGACCAATGCCCATGCCTTAAACCAAATTTGGACAGCAATCACCTTAATTAGACACCACATGACCATTTTACCCCTTTTGTTAAATAAAAAAAAAAAGGCCATTCAGTAAAAGAAAGAAGGGAAAGCAAAAGAAATAAAAGAGAAAGGAAAAATCTCTCTCTCAACCATTTTCTCTCTGCTGACGCCATTGCCGA
The DNA here is from genome assembly GCA_010015005.3 of Ulmus americana. NCBI lineage: Eukaryota > Viridiplantae > Streptophyta > Magnoliopsida > Rosales > Ulmaceae > Ulmus > Ulmus americana. The sequence continues at coordinate 1,791 of WUAT03257870.1, read as the reverse complement.
CCACTTACTCAATTGCCGGCCGCCAACCTTCTTGCTTCACGATTTGGTGTGTTTTAGAATGTAGGTATGTGATTTTTTGGGTTGTAATTTTCGTGGCTTGGTTGTCCATCTACCTTGCCCATCTGGGGTTTTTGTCACCTTTTCTTAGCCAAGATCCCTTTTTTCTCATATGGGATTTGTCCAAATTTCTTTTTCTCCTTTGTTTCTTTGTTTATTTGGACATATATATGTTGGGTTTCTGTTTAATTTTCTGTTGTTATGGTAGAATGTATGAAAATGAAGTTGGGAATTAGGATTTAAACAAAGGGAGAAAGGTAGAGAATAAGCTCATGATAACATCAAAAACTCAATAATGGCTTTCCTTTTTGGAAGGAGAGAGCATTTTTTACTTTAAAATGAAAACACAGAAAGGGAGGCTAACAAGGCCGCATTTGGGGAAACACAGGTACTGAAATTTGCTTTGATAAGTTAATTTTGATAATTGAAGCAGTGTCTTTGAATTTTGCATTTCTATTCTTGTTGGTTAATCTCCAAGGTACTAGATTTAACGTAGTCGGCTGGTTCTCTTTTATGATCTATAAGTTACATCATAATATTTGTGTTTCTTTTTAACAACTTTTGGGGTTTCTTTGGTCAAAAGCTCTGGTTGAGCCTCTATTGCAATTGCTATATTAAAGTTGTTCCAGCTCTAAGGTTCAATGTGAAATATATTCATGCGAACTCATATATGATATTCTTCTGAGGTGATGTTGCTCAAATTTAATACTCAAACTTATGATACACTTGAGTTTAAACTTTGTCACTTGGCTTAGCTTATTAAAGAGTTGTATAAGCTTTAAATTAATGTATGAAATATAGATACTTTCTAAAAGTTTTATCTCTTCTATCCGTTTGATGCTGAACCAATTTCCAATCAGGCGCCTCACTTGGCCTTAGACTTGTTGGACCTTCATATGTTTCTCTACTATTGTCATTGACTAAGTCATATAGCATAACTGTTGCTTTTTATGTTTTGAATGTCTTGCAATTTCATTGAAGATTACCATTTATATTGCCTAATTGGTTACATTTTACAGATGAGATCAAAACTTAGTTTTTGGAGGATTCGTTTTATGAATTGCAATTTAGATATTGTCATTCAAAAAGAAAAGGAAAAAAAGGATATATAAGAATCATTAATTGAAATGTTTCACTTGTAGGGTTGGTTACTTAGTTCAGTAAATTGATTTTCTTTTTAACATTGACAGGACTAAATCATTGTGGTTGTTGAGGATTGTTCTTCATGTGGATACGTGGTGGGAATTTGGATGTTAAAAAATATAGTTTATGTTAAATTTGTTTGGAGTCTTATTGCAATTTCTTTTTAATTTTTTGTAAAATGATAAGCTGTGTCCTTGATATTAATGTTGTCATTCCAGCTACTGTGCGTCTGTTATATTTTGCTAGGCTTGACACCAAGGTTAAGTGGGAAAGAAAAGCAAATATGTAAATATTGCCCACAATTGGTTTCTCGTTGCCTTGGCTTCTTGCAAATACCCTCTAAGAGATGGTCTTTGAGGAAGATGATCATGATTATGTAATGATTTATAATTCCAGAGGATCAAAAATGATCAAATTACTTGTATTTTTAGTAACTAATCAGGAGGATGTATAATTTAAAAATAAAAATAAAAATTTACATTTGCCTAAAATATTTATGTTTTTTGTTAAGTGGTTGCATTTGATTTTATAACATCTAAAATGGTGTTATATTGTCCAGTAAAATCGATAATTGATATATGTTTGTTTCTT
>WUAT03257649.1:0-11143 GCA_010015005.3 Ulmus americana | reverse complement strand
AAGAAGAGAATGGTAGCCAAGAGAATGCTCAGAATAAGATAAGCCTTCATCTTGAGAGATTGGTTGTGTAAATACTTGTGTTAAAAACTTCACATTCTTGAACTTATTTATAGTCTAATTTGGGTGGAAAACAAGAGAAAAGCAAGCCTGATGGTCCCATAATATATATTACTAAACGACCTAAATAGAGAGTCAATATCCTAAATTATCGAGGAAGATTCGATGTGTCATCAACTTTATGTGCATATAATTTGTAGCTTTAATGAAGTATCGGGATCAACTTACAGTAGCAAAGCCCAGTCTATAGTCTTCTACCACACTTGACATTTTATTATCTTAATACTGCTTTAATGGAATGGAGATCATTATCTCCTTTTACACTTTTGTTGTGATGTGAATTATGGAGTGATAATATAACATGGTGATTCTAATAGAGAGGGCAAAAATGCTTATTATGGAATTACTTTTGGGGAGGAAGCTGCTATAAAGTGGGAGACTAAGCAAGAATCATTCCTGGCAGATCCTTTTTCTTTTTTTCTTTTTTGTATCATATCTTTCGCTTTTTATAAAGTTGATCCTTTTTTGGATTAAATAAAACATTGCACAAAATGAGGCTATGATTGGTTGAATATTTAAAGGTTTTTGTAATATTTGCTTCCTACGTATGATTTACCATTTTTTTTTTTATAACTAAAACGGACTTATCTAGTGAAGAAAAAAAGCTTCAGTATCGATCATATGCTAAAAAAAAAACGGCAGTATCCAAAGTATAGTAAAATAAAAGAAAACAAAAACAAAATTATGGGAGGCATAAATCTAACCCATAGAATCAATGAAAACTGAAAAACAAAATGAAACAAATCTTAAATCTAGATATGAGAATACCTATAAAATCATCGAAATCTTGCTCACTTTTTCTTCGTCTCTAAGAGCTAAAGTTTTTGGCATATTCGGCTCCTTGTTACCTTTTGAAGGAACAAGTTTCAATTCTTCTTCTTGGTCCACCATATCCGTCCACGATTTAGAAACCACAGCGGTAGACTAATTAATATCATAATTCCATTTCTCCTCTCCTTTGAAGTACCAACTATTGAGCTACATCTTCAATAATGGCTTCGTTCTACACTTTACCCAAAAAAATTTAAATTATATCATATTCTCCAAAATTTTCAAAAAATCCATTATTTTTCTTATTCTAATCATTATTCTATTTTATTCTATTATGTGAACCCCACCATATTTTACATCATCATATCCTATTCTATCATCTTACACACTTAAACCCTACCACATTTTACATAATTATATTATTAATATCTCCACCATCTTTTACATAAAATAATATTTTTTCATATTATTTTATTATTAAACCTCAATATCCCCATCACTTTTTATATAAAATTATTTTTAATCTTGTATACCCCACTTACTTTTACCAAAAATTTTAGAATCTATTCAAAAAATTATTCTGCTAAAATCACTAAAATTCTGATTAAATCGCGTCTCAAACAAACCTAATAGTATTCGACACCTCCATAAATCTTTTTCACCATATTGTCTTTTTCAACTGAACCCGCCCATTTAGCAACAAGATGCATCTTATCCATAGGACTGACAGGGTGGACCAGCATATCAGAGCAAGTCTTGAGGTATAATCTGGTTTTGTTCCTTCTTGATTTCTAGTTTTAAATTGCAGATGCTATTAATCTAGCTTGAATAAAATAAATCAATTATTTTAAAAAGTTATGAAAAAAAAAAGAAAAAGAGAGTATATTTGATATACATTAGGTTTAATTTGTTATACCAACCTTAGTTTTGTTGGTATCCTTAGACCACGAAAGACCAGTGCACTTTCTTTAATCAAAATATGGCCCTTTATCTTGTTGACAAGGATGGTTCCATAGTTACATTTTATGTTATTACTTTCCAATTACTTCCTTTACACTTGTCTTGGATCAATTTCCACCCCTCTAACTAAAAATATGAATGCCTCTCTGTAGTTGGAACTCAAAATGGAGGTTGCAAACAGTTTAAACAAAAACTACAATAAAGAATGTAAATGAGATAATCAACATCAATTGGCACCGACTCTAGCCAGATTTCTTCCTTCTTAAACAATCTATCAATCAGGTTAGAGCAAAACAGGGAAACACCATCTGACAAATTATGGTCAAAACAATTATTGTTAATTGTATCATATAACAACCTCAAATCTTACAAAACTTCTGTTTCCAATGAGATAACATCTTAAATTGCAGCTTATAAGAACCTCAGGTCTTACATAGTTTTTGAATGAACTATAAAATCTTAAGCTGGAAAATACCCCAAACTATCATGTAACTGGGACAAAAAGCAACTCAGAAAACCGGCAAAATTATCTCATGATTTGGAAGTTTTCTCAGCAGGGGGTTTATTCACCGAAGAAGAAGCAGATTTTTCGGCTTCAACAAGCTTGCACTATATCTCTTGTTTGGCTCGAACTCTGTCCTCCGTCTTGCGAAGCTTCCTCCATCTGTAAGCAGTCCAGAGGCCAAAACCACCATACACAACAATGTAGGAAGCCCACACATAAGGGTAAGTTTCTGCATTCTCTTTGGCCTTTCTATATTGCTCTTCCAACATTCCTCTCAATCCAACATTCTGCACACTTGTAGTTTGCTGATCTTCTTCTCCTTTCTTCTCAGATTCCATTCCCTCTTTCCCCCCTTTGTCCATGGCAATTCAGCGCAATAAGTCGAAAAAATTAAACCCCTGCAATTGGAAGAATCCTTAGATTTCCTTCTCAGATTCAAATCAGCAATTACCAGTTTTCTTCTATATAAACTTGATTAAACCATCAAATTCAGACATTTTAATCCTAACCCATTAATCAAAATCAACCTTTTTGTAATAATTATATAAAAACTACCCATGATAGTGATTCAAAATTGAAACAAACGTAAAGATACAAAATCTTAAATTTCTACATTTACTCAGAAGGAATTTGGTTTTGAACTACGAATCGAGGAAGATTGTAAGCCAGAAGAGATCACAATAACATCAAGAAGAAGGAGAAAGATTAATTACCGTAGTGCTAGAAAACCCGGTTCAGAGAAAGAGAAGTTGCCCCCAAAACCCTAACAAAGGGTTTAACCGTGAGGAGACTAGTTTCTCCATCCAATCCAGACCAAGACGACACCTTTCCCACCAGAATTTTGACCCTTTTTGTCATTCTATGATAACTGAAACCAGACGACGTGTCGTTTGACTCGAAACGACTTGTCGTATGACTTAGACAGTAATGAGTCCGGTCGGGTCGACCTGTTGGGAAACCCATTTAGATCGGGTTTGGGTGGTTAAACGTTTGGGATCTCTCTTCTATTCACCTAGATTGGTTTCCCGCCAGGTACCAAGCGGTTAAATAACCGTCACTTTCAAAACCAGACAAAGCCTTGAACGAACCCCTCTCTCTCTCTCTCTCAGACAAAAAAGAAAGTTCTTTCTCTGCAACTCTACAATGCCAATAATCAAAATCCTTTTTTTCTTCTTCCTGATGGTTCCTTTGGCTTCTATGCAGTTTCATCCCACAGAGTTGCAAAAAGAAGCAACCGATTCTCGCTTATTTTCAGGTGTTTCTCTTGTTTCTATTGTGTTAATCTCTATAGGTATTAACAGTTAGATATTTTATGGGGTTTAATTCAGTTCAAGTTTTGTGAAAAATGGGAACATCCCGTTTGAATTTCGCCATAAAGATTTTCCGGGTTTTCGTTTTTTCGGTCAAATGTTCATCTAATTTGGTTCTTTCACCGTACTCCAGCTGAAAAGACGTCCAGGAATTTTGTTCGAAGTCTTTCGAAACCTCTAATTGGAAATGATGGGATGATCTTTGTTTGCTGTGAGAAAGATTTTTTTGGGTTTGAAAGTAATGGTTCCATAGCTTGGATGGTACATTTGAATTACACTTGCAATGCTGGTTTTGCTCCAGTTTATGGTGGGAGGGAAACGGTAGACCATTTTCTTCGTATCTTTCGTTTAATCTTAGAATCGTTCTCATAAGCTTATGATCTCTCTTTTTTGTAATTATAAGAAAATTGTCTATAATTGGATTGGATTTACATTTTCTATTGATAAATTAAGGCATTGACTCTTGCAAGTATTGGCAGATATATGTGGTGGCGGAAAATAGAGTTGTGGAGATAAACTTGTTAACTACTGGAACTTCTGAACCAGCTGCAAAAGTTATACTTAGTTTTCAACCAGATAAAGAGGGGAATGGTGAGATTATTGGGATCTCAGTTAGCACATCAGTTTCATCTGTATTTGTTAACATCAAAGGCCGGGGGCTTTTTGCCTTCTCAATACATGGACAACTAATCTGGAGCGCTGGACCTGTTCTCAATCAATTTGGTTACCCTCAGGGTTGTAGGAAAAATGCAACAGATTGTTATTTTACTTCAGTTCCTGTGATTGATCGATGTGAGGATAGTATTTATGTAAGGTTTGCTCATCCTGAACTTCATTCGTTTATCTCATATTTACTTTGTATCTCTCGTCTTCCTGTCAATATATATAATCATAACAGGCTAAACCCACGTAGCAGATTTCAAGTACCGAAGGAGAAGTGTATTCTTTGTCGATCCCTAGTCCTCATTTTAGGTGGATTCAGGATTTGAGTTCGTTTGATAAAGAGTTTACCATAACTCCTGGAAACAATGGCCGCTTGTATGTTGTTGTTCCAGTAAAGGCTCTTCTCCTAGCACTTGATGCTTCATCAGGAAATGTGCTGTGGCAGGGAAGTATTGGACCTTTAAGTTCATTAGACTCCGCGCCAGTTGTTGATTCCAATGGCAAGTTATTGCTTTTCTTTGACGAGTTATATACTATTTTGCTCTCTGATGGGTTATCAATCTGTCCAATTTGAGCATTTCTTCCAGTAACCAGCCATCTATATGGATATGTCAGTTCAATTCCCTTAGTTCCATATCTATTTGCTAGAGTTCTGTCTTTGATCAGGATGATATGATATAACAGGTTGGGTATCAGTTGGTTCACTAGATGGCTTCCTGTATTCATTTTCACCAGATGGGGTTCTCAAGAAATTCTCAAAAGCTATTGCATCAGATTCTGCTATTCAAGTCAGCCCAGTCCTTGATTGCTCCGGCTATGCAGTTTATATTTCTCAGACAGAGATGGAAGGGAAGATTAGTCGCGTAATAGGCGATTATACTTATACTTCATCATTGAAACCCAAAAGTGTAGTTTTCTCTCTGTTTGTACCCGCAACTGGATCCATCTACTGGTCTGAAAGCTATTCCGGTATTTCATCTTTTTTGGACTATATAATTCCTACACTGTTCTTTTCTCCATTCCTTGTTCTAACTCTTTGTTTTGACCAGATGAATCATCATTCTCATTGTCCTCATCCTTATTGTTTAAGACTGATTTGCATGATTTTTTAGTGGATGAGAGGATTCTGCTGGCATTTTTTGCTGCTGCAAGTGAGTTTCTACTTGTAAAGCATAAATTATCTAACAATGTAGTTATCCTTTACCATATGGATGCATAGCTAAGTATATTTATGCCTTGAAACTATTGACAACTTTTAACCTTGAAAGAACTGGCTTCGAGCTCTTTTGAGTATTCGAACTCTCATCTCAATGTTGTTTTTTTTTCTTTTCCACTCATTGATGCAGAGACGGGCAATCCACTGGCATGTCGTTCTAGACGTAAGCTATTCCCAACGTTTGTCTCCCAACTTGAGCTATCTTAAATCTGTTGTACTCAAACTCTTTATACTTTACAGGTCAAAAGCTCATTGCTAGCTGCTCCCAAGCAAGACCAAAGCAACTCAGGCTTTACACAAGTAAGTTGCTGCTATATATGTGATAAATGTAGATCATTAGAGTTCTAATCTGATAGTTCATCTTGTTCCTCCAGATAACGAAAGAGCAATATTCTTGTTTCTGGTCTTCGAAACAGCAATCCTGATTGGACTCGCTGTACTCGTGCGCTTCTGTTGTGTATTTTGGAAGAAAAAGAAACTTAAGGCCCAAGACCTTGGAAGTTTTCTGAACAAACGAGTAAGCTCTCAAAACCAAACACTAAGAAAGCCAAGAGATTTTCTATGATACCATGTTTATCTATATTTCTCAATTCATTCCTTCTTCCCTTTCGCTTGTTGTCTCAGCGATCTCTCCAACTCAAGAAGAAATCATTTGATAGAAGTATCACAGAGCTTCAAAGCAAAGCTGCAGAGGAAGCAGTAGCCAACGAAGTGCTTGAGGAATTGGGTGATTTGATGAGAGAAAGAGAAGGAATCGAAAGGAAGCTCTCGTCAACTTATAGTTTAGGCAGGGATGGAGGTAGCTCGCAATCAAAATCTCTTCTTCCATTGTATGATGGGAAAACAAGGAGCCTTTCTTTTCAAAGTGCAAAGAAAGAAAGGGTAACGATCTTTCACACGTTAAGTGATACATCCTCTATAGATAGCGGAAGTGAAAGTGAGAATAGTTGGACTTCAAATGAAGAGGAGTTGGGAACCAAAGCAAAGGCAAAAGCAAAAGTGGATTTTGAAACAGGAAGTTCAAGTGGTGAGGAGATTGTTGAGAGGGAGTTGTGGAATAGTCCTTCAGATCCAACATCCAGCACAAGAGGGAATGAGAATACAATGTGGAGGAACAATAATGGCAGTAGAAGCTTATCTTTGAAGAGGAGAAAGGCTTTGTCCTAACTAGCCGAAAAACAAAAAAGGACACTAATTGAGAACCTTTAAAGCCATATAAGCCTCTGTTCTAATATTGTCACTATTAGAATTATAGCATTCCTTCGAATATTTATTTATTCGTTTTTAATAAATATTATTAAGTTGGTTTTTCTGTTCCAAAAAATAAATAAATAAATAAATTATGCTGGTTTTAAAGTTTCTTGCTTACTTTTCTCCTTATGCCATTTTGTCAAAAAATCATGGGGGGAGTGAAAATTATTAATGTTGAGGGATATTTCCACAACATTCCGACCACTCTATATGTGCCAGGAATGTGCAACGGTATCATTGGTTGGAACCATAGAGAAACGGCTAGATTTGCCTTTTATAGCAATTTAAGAGGCTGACAAAACAATACCCCAAATTTGTATAAATCCTCTACGTGCTCACTTAGAATTGTTAGAGACCGCTGTCACATTAAAAAAAAAAAAAAAAAAAAAACTTGTTTGGCGTGACATCATCGGATGATGTCACAGCTTTATCTATCTAGGAATGCTACAAGTACTTCATCCATTTCATTTTGCGAAATATAGGTTAGTTGTTGCAAATGTCAGCCAAAATTTCAGTAAATTCAAACTACTGATATTAAAATTAAAAGTATGTTTTTTCCATCTAGAATTTAAGTGAAATATCATGATATATCGGTTAATATCAATATTGGTATCGATTTTGTTTTCTAATAATGCAATTTTTTCTTAATTTAGCTTGAAAAATTTTGATATTTCGGATTAAATTTCCAAAATATTAATTTTTCCTATTTTAAAATCCTTTTCACTTTTTTTTTAGAAACTTAAAAACCTACAATTAGAAAAGCTTTGAAAAAAAATCTACAATTAGAAGTTAAAAAAAAAAAACTTTTGAAAGAAGAAGACGTGAATAACAAATGAGAATGAGTCAATCTGATGATGAATATCTTGCTATGAGATTTTCATTAATGAGCATGGATACTGAACTAAGTTCTTATGGTGATTCCCAAACTGGGCTAATTTTTAATACATTATATCAAGGTTTTTATGGTAGTTAAAATATATTTGATTATCTTTCGCCACACATGACATATGAAATTTCTAAGCATGGAAATGAACAATAGACACCAACTTGGGTCAATGAGAATGAGTCAATCTATTGATAATCATTTTTTGGATTAAATTAAAGATTGCACAAAATGGGGATATGATTGGTTGAATATTGGGATGTTTTAGTAATATTTGCTTCCTACGAACTCAAGCTACCATATACGATTTACTTTTTTTTTTTTTTTAACTATAGAGTTACCTAAGAGAAAAAGCATTAATCATATACTAATAAAAACCACCGACACTATCCAAAGAAACAAAATTATGGGAGGTATATAAACTGAACCCATAGAGTACATGAAAACTGAAAAACAAAATAAAACAAAACTTAAATTAAGATATGAGAAGACTTATAAGATCATCAACATTTTGCTGGCTTTTTCTTCATCCTAAGAGATAAAAAAATTGGTGAATTCGGCTGCTTTTACCCTTTTTGGTCCGCCATATCCGCCCAAGATTCAGCAGCCACAGCTGTAGATAAATTAATATCATCATTCCCTTCCTCTCTTTAATAATGGTATTCAACACCTCCACAATAATCTCCTTCATCATATTGTCTTTTTCAACTGGACAGAGTGGACAAGCATATCAGCAAGTCTTGAGGTAGGATCTGGTTTTGTTCCTTCTTGATTTCTGATTTTTAAATTGCAGATACGTACTCTCAATCTAGTTTGAATAGAATAAATCACTTATTTTAAAAAGCTATGGAAAAAAGAAAAAGAGAGTAGTATATATTTGGTATATATTAGGTTTGTTATACCAACCTTAGTTTTGTCGGTATCCTTAGACCAGGAAAGACCGGCTGCACTATTCTTAATCAAAAGATGGCCCTTTATCTTGGAGACAAGGATGGTTCCATTATGTTGCTGTTGGGATTGATGTCCAATCCTACAGCTGCTTGCCAATTACTGCATGCCTCTACAGACTACACTTGTCTTGGATCAAATTTCCACCCCTCTAACTAAAAATACGAAGGCCTCTCTATAGTTGGAACTCAAAATGGAGGTTGTAAACAGTATAAACCAAAACTTACAAGAAAGAATGCACAATGAGATAATCAACATCAATTGCCACTGACTCTAGCGAGATTGCTTCCTTCTTAAACAATATACCAATCAGGTTAGAGCAAAACAATGAAACCCCATCTGACAAATTATGGTCAAAGAGTAAAACGTCGTCACAAAGTTTGTTAAATTTTCGAGACAAAACAAGGTGCTAAAATTTTCCGCTTTTAATCTATAGTGACGACATATGTTGTCACAATAGAGTAAATAGTTTTCGCAAGTCAATTTTTGGTCTTCAAGGTAAAATTAAGGCGGTTAAATTTCCTGGGCAAACCTATTGCGACGACATGTCGTCGCTATAGCCTTAAAAATCTAACATATTGCGACGACTTTTAAGCCTATAGCAACAATAGAGGCCCCCTTCTTCCTCATTTCTTCTCTCCTTCTCCCGATTCTCCACTGCCGTCGTTGCTATATATATATATATAGTCTGTAGTTTAAGTCCGGCAGAGGCCCCCTTCTTTCTCATTTCTTCTCTCCTTCTCTCGATTCTCCGCCGATTCTCCACCACTGTTGTTGTCGCCCAACCTTCCTTTTGGTAGTTCGTCTTCCCCACTTATAGTTGGTATAATTTTTTAACTCTTTTACCTTAAATTTTCTTTGGAATTTTAGATAGATTTGTGAAAAATTTCCCTATTTTGTAATGTTATTGGATTATAGTTGCTCTTGATTTGTGCAATTATTGAGTTTATATTGATTTTCTGTATTTTGGGCTAAATTCGGAATATATGTTGAATTTCTAGCTATTTTTGTTGATTTTATGTACTTTGGTCAAAATTTGGAATTTATGTTGAAGTTCTGGCTATTTTTGTTGATTTTCTATATTTTGGGCAAAATTTGGAATTTATGTTGAAGTTCTGGCTATTTTTGTTGATTTTCTGTATTTTGGGAAAATTTTGAAATTTATGTTGAAGTTATGGCTATTTTTGTTAATTTTCTGTATTTTGGGAAAAATTTGGAATTTATGTTGAAGTTCAGACTATTTTTGTTGATTTTCTGTATTTTGGGCAAAATATGGAATTTCTATTAAAGTGCTGGATATTTTTGTTGATTATCTGTATTTTGGGCTAAATTTGGAATTTATGTTGAAGTATTGAATTTTTTTTTTTTGTTGATTGTCTTCATTTTTTACCAGATATGACAGACGTAATGTCACATGGAGGAGATGCCGGAGGTAATCCGCCATTTCCAGGCAGTTCACCGGTACGGGTTAGTGCGAGTCATGTAAGTATTACAATTAACATTTATTGTTTTATTTTAATAGAACAATTTTTTTTACTAACTGAAACATGAAATTATTATTAATGTAGCACAACTGTGAAAAAGAGGCATCTCTAAAGGAATCAACTTACAACAGCAGTTCACGGAAAACAGGTGTAGACCACTGCCTGTTAAATTTGACTGGGTGGAGCGGACACTGGTTTCGATTGGCAACAATGCTGAATTGGTGGCCAGATGTGTGTGGGGAACCACATCAAACACACTATGCCTCTCTAGTACGAGGATTTGGTACATGTTCCTACTCACTACAAGGAACAAATGATCAACACAGTTGAGGTACTTAAATTGAACATGATGTATTTTTATTTTAGTTTTTGATTATTGTAAACTAAATTAAATTAATTTATTGTAGCACTATTTTGATCTGCGGGGAAATCAATCAAAGGCTGAGTAACAGGCAATTCAAGTGGGTGTTGATCGGTTGGCTGCCGATCGATACCGTGGCTACAAGCACGCGGCCCACACCCACTTCAAGAGCCACGGACAATGTTCCATTTGGCCGGGTGAGAACCAATAATTGGGGTAGGTGTGTTGGCATGTTCACCTTCCCAAAACATGTAGTAAGTATTCAACTTAACTACTATTCTTCATACAATATATATATATGGGAAATACTACAATACACACAACAAAATTGTGTGTATTGGTACAAACAGGACAAATGCATTGTAAGTTGTGCAACTTATTTTTTTTACAAGACAAATCCCTTGTAAGCTGTGCAACTTGTTTTTTCTTACTTGCTATCACCGGTTACCATTTTTTTTTCATTCCTAGTAAAAAAAAATTTCATTCCTGCTAGGGTTTAGTTTCATTCCTGATAATTTTTAGGGTAAACACCACTTTTTGCCCCTGACTTTCGATTTTTTGTACCTTTTTGGCCCTTTTTTTTCGAACAGTGATGATAAATGACCATCTTTGACCCTTTTATTGTTATCCGATTTTGCCAAAAGATAGTTCATTGGAAAGCTAAGAGACTGTAT
>WUAT03257427.1:0-11145 GCA_010015005.3 Ulmus americana | reverse complement strand
AGGCGGTGGGGTGGGGTGGTGCAAATCTATATTAGAACATGTTTGCTGGAGTGAGGCTTTAGAGATCAGAATTTCTATAGAAAGAACTTATTCTTCTTCAAAGACCAAGTGTGAGTGTGAGTGTGAGATTGGGGAAATTAGGGCTTTGTAATTGGAATTTTTTGGAGAAAATTCCAGTGTAAACACAATTATTTGTTTTGTTCTAGGTTTTTATCATCCCTCTTGATCAAGAACTTTGCTTCTAGTGTGGTTTTTGGTTATGTAACTTGTAAATCTCCATTGTTATAGTGCAGAGAGCTCAGAGGAGTTTACCAGGACGTAGGAAAATTCCTGAATGTCAATAACAAATCGATTGTACATTCTTTTTCTGGTGTATTTGATTCTTGCAAATACAAATCATTCTAGATTTGGGTGTTTGAGGATTTTTCTTTGCAATTCTCAACAATGGTATTAGAGCCAGGTTCCAAGAACCAAAGAAGGACTTCTGTGGTGTTCAAGAAAGGTGTTAGGATCAAGTTTGATCGGGTTTCTTGATTTGTGGGATTTTGCAGATTTGGAGATTCTACAAAGATGAGGGTTACTAATTTTGATATAGAGAAGTTCGATGGAAAATGAGACTTTAGTTTATGGAAGAGGAAGGTCAAGGCAGTTCTTATGCAGTAAAAGGTTGATTCGGCTATTTCAGATCAATATGAAATTCTTGCTATTGTGACTTCGTTTCAGCAAAAGGAGATAAGCAAGATGGCCTACAACACCATCTTTCTTTATTTGGCAAACAATGTGACTAGAGAGTGCAAAGATTTGGAAGATCCAGCGGCAATTTGGAAGAAATTAGATGAGTTATACTTAACCAAGACTTTTCCTGACAAGATTTATCTTTTGAAGAGAATATTTGGCTTTAAAATGGATCCTTTTAAGGAATTACAAGATAATCTTGCTGTCTTCATTAAATTGGTATTAGACTTGGCTAGTCACATTATCAAATTTCCGGATAAACAATTGATTGTGATATTGCTAAATTCTTTTCCCAAATCTTTTGAAAGTTTGATTAATGCTATTGGGTATGGGAGTGATACTTTAACAAAGGAAATTGTGATAAATGACATAAGGGACTTATGATTTCAAGGCCAAGATAAAATAAGGGTCTAGTGGAGAAGGTCTTTTTGTGAAATGAATGACTGCAACTTAGAATTGTAGCAATAGCCACAACAACCATAGAGTAAAGTTGAATGAAAAATGCCAAAGTCATGGAAGATCGCAGTCAAGACCAAAGAATGGCAGAAATAAATGCTACTACTACAATCAGGAGGGTTACTCCAAGAGAGAGTGCAAAAAGAGGATGAAGGATGAGAAAAAAAGAGGCTATACCGAGAATGTAGAAGCTACAATTGCTAACGGAGATTAGAGGGATGGATACATCCTAGTTGTGTGCTCAAGTGTGAGTGAAAGGTAGAGCAAGACCAAATGAATTTTAGACTCCAGATGCACCTACCACATGTGTCCCAATCAAGAATGGTTCAAGAACCTTAGAGAAATTAATTGAGGAAGGTCTTCTTGGGAGACAATACTTCGTGTCAAGTTACAAGAATATGTGATATGCAATTGAAGATGTTCGATGGTCTCACAAGGCTGCTACGGAATGGGAGTGGCAAGTACTAAATCGTCAAGTAATATAGAAAGGGAAGTAGAATATCAAACTCATGAGGAAGAGAGTAAGAATTGAGATTCAAATAATAAATAAACCAAGGACCAACAATTTCACACCAACCATTCACATGCATTTGATAAATTAAATTAATCTTGCTAAACTTTATTTGGAGATTTATTTCCCTAATTTAATTAATATTTTCTCTTGAACCATATTAGATTTACTCTTAAATACTAATCCATCATATCTCTATGTGAATTAATTCTGTTGCAGAAATCTGGTCAACGGTCAAAGTGTTTCTTGTAAGTTATTCTCTCCGTGTAGATGTGATGACCTAGCATCGAGTCAGGTCTAACTTAGGAAAACTGATAGCATCTTCGAGATGATGACGAAATTTACGTGGTAGAGCTATCTGCAAAAGAAGAAACGATCAGAGGTTAGGGGAGTTGCTCCCCCGATTCCACTTCGATGCTTCAGTCGGCTAGGGATTTGTGTAATCGTTTAAGACAGAATAGCTGAGAGAGTTTGCATGTATGTATGCATCTCAGAGAGATTTTTTAAGAGTAACAAAGAGTGTACCTTTGAAATGAACAAATGAAGGTATTTATAGGGGTTGTGAAGAGGAGGTAAGTAGGAAGTGGGAGTTATTTTCAAGGAGAGAAAATAGGTTCCAATCTTGTTGTGCCAAGTGTGATTTTTGGACATGGGACACCATGTCATAAATCATGGGCCCTTTGTAATGCTGATTACTAGGACTTGTATGCCTATGTGTCACAAGTTGATCGAAATGAAGAGATTGGAACAACTTAGAATTTGAGATATCGCATCTCAAATTGACTAAGTGTTGAGAGGTTCCTCGAGGAGCTCAATGATCCGCAAAGGTACCAGATGTAGAAAATAGCTCATCGCGAGTGTATCGGATGGACTTGATGAAATACCAAGTTCGGGAGTTGAGAAAATGGGCGAGACGAACGAAATTGAGATATCCGCCCTAGGAAGCCAACAGCTCACCTGGCCGAGTTGGGCCTGGGCTAGGTCAGCCTGCACGAGCTGGGGAGCTCAGCTAGTGGTCTCAGTAGGATGTGTGAGAAGGGCACTTGGCACAGAGAGGGGACCCGACTGAGCTGGACAGCTTGGCAGGTTGGCCTGGTAGCTCGGCAGCAAGGCTCAGACGAGGTGCGTTGTGACTTGGGCGCAAAGGCTTACGTGGGCAAGCAAGTATGCGGGTAGACTCAACTGGGTGCAGCTCAGCATGGGATGTGCAGGCAAGTTGGCCTAGCCGAGCTAGGAGGCTAGTGTGGGTAGCTCAGCCTAGCCGAGGTGACCTTGGCTTAGCCGGCTTGGTGCCAAATTGGACTCGGTAGATCTTCGAGATGTCAATATGAGATTTTCAATTTTTACAAACACCATAATTTTTTGTGGATGACGTCGCTATCACCGTGTTGTTCACAAATTAATCTGAGAGGTATCGCACCTCAATTTTCACTAAGTTTGGAAATGTAAGCTAAGATTTGCTCTACTCGGGTGTGAGGATGGATAACGGCATTTAGCTGGACGCCGTCATGATCAAGACTTCGAGATGCCAACTTGGCAAGCGTAAGTGCCAGCTCAGCATAGATATGATCTACGTGTTAGTCATTTTGGAATGATCTAGAAGCCACGTCAGCCGTGACAAAAATCCCCATAACAATTTAATTAAATAATTTTTTGAAAGTATTTCATTTGTATGAGATACTTGTCATTTATATTAATTTACAATTTTATAATTTTTTTAGAAATGATTTAAAAACAATTAACAACTTTTTAGGGTAATTTAAAGATAATAGAGCAATAAAACTAGTTTGGGTTAAATTTTTTAATATAGAGGGCATTTTGATAGTAGTCACAAAGTAACCCAAAGTTCCCGGGGGAGGGGGGGATGTTATTTGTCCTAAATTCTTCTAGGTTTCTTTTTTTTTTTTTGCATAATTGGTCCTTAAATTATTGTAGTTTTTTTCATTTTGATCCTTCATATTTAAAATTATTATAAATGATCCCTAAACTCGTCACTGAGTTATTTTATTGGTTCTTGTTGTAGAAATTTGAATAGGAAAAGAAGAAAAGAATGGATTTGAGACGTAATTGATTACTATCCTAAAGGTCTTATTTTCCCCACCTCACTTTGAGTTTGTTAGGATAAGTGTATCCTTTGAATGTTGATTCACCTTCTCGTGAAAATAGGATGAGCTGGCTTCATCCTCAGACTCAAGCCACCCTTATAAATACCCCTTATTATTCATTTCACAAGGTACACACTCTAAAACTTAAGTTTTTCTCTCTACCGAATTACTCACTTCACTTTCTGACTTAAGCATCATAGTGTAATCAGGGGAACAAATCCCTCAACCTCTAACAATTTCTTGTTTTGCAGATGATTCTTCAGATAGCTCTACAACTTTTACACCCTCACTTTCGCAGAAACGCTGTCAGTTCTTCCAAGCTAGACCTGACTTGATGCCAGGTTACCTTGCTTACTCAGAGAGAATAGCTCATATTGTACACTTTGACCGTTGACCAAATTTTTGCGTCAACAGTTTTGCACTAGAAGGAGGGCCTTGTGTTGAGAATATTCACATTTTTCTACTAGCAACCCTCATACCTAAACACTTGCATCTACCATACCTAACCCTTCAACATGGTTATCAAAATATCATCGACTATGAACAGTCTGAACAGACTATTCAATTCTAACAGAGCTGAAACTACCATCCTAGTTTCTTAGGGATATAACAGAGTGTCGCATGATTAAGAAGGATAAGCTAAGAACAAGAATGCCCGTGTGAGTGTGGTCAAAACTTAACATGACGATCATAGTAATGCTGACAATGTTGGAACCAATTAAGATGTTCCGCACTTGGAGGTTCCTCATAAAAATGAATATCAGGTTGGAAATAATCAAATCAAGCTCTCATAATTAGTCACCATGCTGGGAACACTCGAAACTACTCTAGTCGCATTCCTCAACAAAGCTGATTTCAAGCTCATACCACTTATATAACTCATGTTAATGGCTGTCATAATGAAAATGAGAGATTACGCGATGTGGTAGTTAACTCTGGACGCCACTCACACCAAGGAAGCTATCATCACCATGATTCACATGATGACCTGAATAGCCAACTTCACAACCAGGACATACGAAATAGAATTAGTGAGCAAAGAAATTATGATTTACAAAATGCGGCGGTCCAAAATCTACTAGAAGAGACTGATTCTCATTTTAGTGAAGACATCAGGATGGTGCCCATGCTCCAAGCCTGAAACTCCCAAACAGGTACGCTCCTAAACTGCCATGCTCCCAGTCTGGCACACTCTTAATCTGCCATGCTCCTAGTCTGGCACGCTCCCAGTTTGGCACATTCCCAGATTGGCCTATGCTAGCTGAACACTTGGAAATCTATAAAAGTTGGATGGAACTGAACTCGACATTGAATGCCTTCCAATGTTGAGCTTTTGTCATCACCTTGACAGGTGTAGCTCAATGTAGATTTAGAGCCTTGCGCCCAAGGCCTATGTCCAACTTTCACCAGCTATCAAAATCCTCTATCTCCTAGTTTTCTTTCTACAAGATGCAAAGGAAACCAACACGACACCTCTACACCATCAAACAAAAAGATAATGAGAGCACCAAAGCCTTCCTGAATCGTTTTGTTAGAAAATAGATGAGTGTCAAGGATCATAACGACTCCACCACATTTGGGGTGTTCATGGTTGAACTGAAGAGTGCGACTGTTATGAAGTACATGGTCTCTATTAGAAAAGATCTTATCTATCATGAACTCATCATAGAAATTTGCCGTCATGTTCAGGTTGAAAAGACTTTTGACTTGGAAGCTCGTAAGCTCAGTTAAGATATACGCTCAAGGGAATAGCACAAGATAGACTCTCTATTTGAAAACTTCAAGTCAAAGGGTAACTAAAATAGTAATGGCAAGAAGAACAAGGGTAGAAACGGGAACAATAATAACGCAATGGGAACCCGCTTCTCAACAGAACCAAGTTCCACAATTCCTCAAATATACTCCTACTGCTGTGTTAGTCGCGATGATCTACAATGAAAATGAGCACCTTGAGATCTTCACCATCCCCCTAACATCAGGACTCTATAAAGAACCTAACTCACATAAATCTTGGCCATGGTTAGTTCATCCTTGTCGAGCTCTGCACCAAGTGAAGCTCTGCTTCCTTACTGAACTCCATAATCTTGCCAAGCTTCGCACTAAGTCAAGCTTCGCTTCCTTGCTAAACTCTGCAATCTTGCTGGGCTTTACTCCTATGAAAGCTCTACTTTATTGCTGAGCTCTCTAACCTTGCTTAGCTCTGCAATCTTGCCGAGCTTCGCTCCTATGCAAGCTCCACTCTTTTGCTGAGCTTTACTCCCATGCTAGCTTCGCTATCTTGCTGAGATTTGCTCCTATGCAAGATTTGCTCTCTTGTCAAGCTTTACTCCCATGCTAGCTCCGCTTTCTTACCAAGCTTCACTCCCATGCCAGCTTCGCTCTCTTACCGAGCTTCGTTCCTATGCCAACTCCGTTCTCATACCGAGCTTTGTTCCCATGTCAGCTTCGCTATCTTTTCGACTTTAGCTCCCATGCCAAGCTTCACTCCCATGGCAGCTTCACACTCATTCTGAGTTCCGTTCCCTATCAAACTCCTTAGTTATGAAGTCCCGCACTCAAGAAATTTTGAGCTAGAAAAACTCGGGGCACACCGTTTTCTAACCCTTGGGATACCGAGCATATCCAAAGTTGTTTATTTATGACTAAGCTCACAGCTTTGCCTTCGACTCATTTTCTTTGAGCAGATAAATGGTATAATTTCAAAATTATCCGTTAGTAAAAGAAACTATTCAGTGCCTCTTTTAATTCTCAGTTGTGTTATGAGGTTTGCTAACCTAAAAAACCATTCTCAATCTCGATAAAGGACTAAAGCCAAATACACCACTTGCGCAATGTATGCTCAGTAGAATTGCTTTAAGTTTTAGAAACTTTACCAAGTCTCCAACACTTCGGCCCTTGCCGACTAACACTGTGGTGAATTACAACTTTGATTCAGTCTTGGAAAAATTTTCATCTATTTAATTTTGTTCAATTTCACCTCCAAGCTCACCATGGATGGAACAACGATTGTTTTTAACCATCAGTGTGGATACATAAATCCAACCTTACTTTTTCATAACTAAATTAGTATGTTACGACTTGAGTTTGTCTCTTGGTTGGAAGCATCCTACCTCGGAAGGGAGCAACTAAGTCAACTATAACTAAGTCTTGCACTCAGGACCAAAGTCTTACACTTAGGATCTACATTCTATGCTTAGAAATTTTTTCTGTTAACCGAGGTTGAGTTCTGGTAGGAACGCCCTACGCTTAGAGCCAAGATGTATTAAATCCACCTATAGTCTTTCATATGACAGCCAAGTCCTACACTTAGAACCGAAGCTCTACGCTTAGAGCGGGGATGTATTAAATCCACCTATAGTCTTTCAGAAGACAACCAAGTTCTACGCTTAGAATTGAGGATGGAACAACAATTTTTCTTAACCAATAATTTGAATTTCTAAAATTCAAATTTAAGTCCTATGCTTAGGACCAACATTCTACGCTTAGAATTGTGGACGAAACAACGACTATTCTTAACCAACAATGTTGATTTCTAAATTCAAAACTAAATCCTACGCTCAGGATCAACGTTCTACGCTTAAGGCTTTTTGCTTGTTAGAACCGCATAAGTCCCAAATTCTAAAATGCATAGAAGGCAAAGGACACGATCAAAACTACTCAATTGAGAAGCTTCGTGCACCCCCATAAGCTCTGCTATCAGCCCAGTTCGCATGTAGGTACCCCGGCCTACCAAGCTGGCTTAGGCACAGGTACCACTATTGCTGGCTGGAACACATGCGGGTACCCCAGCCTACTGAGCTGGCTCAGGCGCGAATACCCTGGCTTGCCATGCTGGCTTAGGTGCGGTTACCACCATTGTTAGCCTGACTCATATGTGGGTACCCTAGCTTGCTGAGTTGACTCGGGTGCTAGTACCCTAGCTTGCCGAGCTGGCTCGAGCATGGGTACTACTGCCTACCGAGTTGGTTCGAGCGCGGGTACCATGGTCTGTCGAGTTGGCCAGAGTGTGGGTATTATTGCTGCTGAGCTACCTTGCATGCACAAGAACCCTTACTATTGGGCTGGCTCATCCGCATGTACCTTCGTCTCTGACCTAGCTTACACGCTGGCACTATCTAGGCTAGCGTGAGTGCTAGCATTTCTTGAACTCATCCATGATTGTATACCAGATGAAACTTTATTTTGACTACCGCGACAGAGTCCTAGCTACTCAACAATGTCCAAGAATGGCATAAAGTCTCTCTAAAGTTTTTGCTCATAACTTAGAAAGTTGAGTTAAAAGAAAATCAAAATGATTTGATTCAATATTTCACAAAAGTTAAAGCAAAGAAAAAAATCCATTTGTGAATGCCTTGAATATGGCTAAAATAACTCGAGAATATCAACAAAGTACTAGTCACAAGAATTCCAAAGTAAAGCTAAAATCAAGTGTGAGAATGGCACTAGGGTAAATCACTACCAATCTCACTTGAGTGATAATAAAAGCAAGTGGGTCACATAGGATCCCATGACAAAAAAACTAAAATAAGGAAGTACTAAAGGTGGGTACCAAGTCTAGGCAACCTCATCAACATCGTCGCCCACAATGTTGATCCTTGCTTCCTTGCTAGCTTCCTTGCTAGGAGTAGGCTCAATCCATGAGAAGAATGAAGCAGCCTCGGGATGGCGGATCAAAGTCTGATCCTTGGCCCACAATTCTCCCAAGTACTTGGCCACTCTGAGTTTCCCCTCAAGATCTGCAATCTTCCTGTCCTTGGCATCCAATGTGATCTTGTGATATATCTTGGTCTTGGTCAATTCACCTTCACTATTAGAGAGCATGCGTCCCCTCTCTTTGGCAAGCTCGTTGGCCTCAACACGTAGCTTCTCGGACTCAGCATGCTTCCTTTCAAGCTCAGCCACCTTCGCCTTTAGCTCTTTGATTTGATCGACTTTCAGCTTATTATTCCGAATCAAACCTTCTTGAAAAAACCGAAGTGCACGACTAAGAACGTAACCCTGTTGAAAAATAAGAAAGGAAAGAGTCAGTTTGGAAGATGTGAAATAAAAAGTGCAAAGTGTATGAGAAGATAAGGCATTACCTGGGCCAAGACATTCTCAAGTGATTGACTGTCACAGATATATCTGGCTATCATGGTGGTGTCTTGTGATATCCCATTTGGATGTGTCTTCCCCTCGGACTCGGGGGTAGCATCGAGAGTGATTTCTTCAGCTCCTACTGCAACCATGGCTCTCTTGATCCTTTTTTGGTCATCTGGTTCATCGAGGGATGCATCAATATTGCTCGTACCTACATAAGACAACAAAGAATGTTAGAAAAATGAAAGATGGTGAAACTCTTGCAAGCATTTTCAAAGAAGGGAAAATCTGTAAGTCTCAAGCCACCCCCACTCTCGGGGTCATTCGGGTTGAAGTCTCCAAACTCGTTAGTTAGGCTCACAGATGCCTCTCCATTCTTTTTGAACTCAAGAGGGTAGTCAGCACCATTAGTTGGAGGAACGTTATCAAGACCCGCTTGATAAGGGGCCAACCTAGCGGTCAAATGTGCCCATTCCCGACTGGAATCAGCAACGACATAGCCACCCTTATGTTATTCTTCTATTTCATCGAGAGTTCTACCGTATCCCACACTACTTTTCCTTGAACGTGGTTGAAGAAATGCTCATTCTTCGGTAAAAGTTTGGCTTATGCTCAGTCTGCCAATCTCCATCTACCCAAAACCAGTGATGTCTCCAAGTCTTGTTTAAGTTTGGCACTCCATTGATCACCACCATATCCTTCAAATGACACATGTAAGAAACACATTAGTTCTTGTTTGGGCAACCCGGAGATGGATGATTCTTCATGGCATATATCGAGGTGAGTTTGGCGATGGTGGGATCTCCAGACATAACTTGTGATACAAGACAAAGAAGGCACCCATGTATCTATAGACATTGGGGCTTACTTGAATGGGAACTACACCCAAAGCACGTAAGACCCTTGTAAAGAAAGGTTGGAATGGAAGCCTGAGCCCAGAATAGATGGAGTCTATGTAGATAAGGGCTTTGGTGGCAAACATCCAACGTATCTTGCGCCCGAGCGTCACTTATACCCAAAGCATCGGCCATAATCCTCAATTTATTTCCTCCCACCGTGGTGCGCTCCTCTCCTCCATTTACACTCCCAGCGGTGTGTGATGGGAATCACCTCAGTTCGCGAAGAAGACCTGGCTCTGCTCACCTCAGTTCTCCTTGGCTCAATCAACTCAGAAAGAGGTTGGGAATCACCCTGGAGTACTTCAACTCCCACTTGTGCCGAGGCTCGCGAAGAAGACCTGGTATACGAACTCAAATATGTGGTAGTAGTTAAGGAGGCGGGCAGTCTGGACTCACAGCTCAGCTTGGAAGGGTCCATCCCAGATTGCAGCTCGGGCTTGGCATGCGGGCGCACACCATGTGGTGTTGCCCCAGCGGTGTGTGATGCAGGAAGGCCTGTCGCAGTGATCCCAGGCAGCAATAGATCCTAGGCTTGCGGCTGGCTCGACACAGCACTGGGTTGGGCAGGTGTCCCTCCTAGGCGCGGGTCTGACCTGGTACCATGCTGGGTCCAAGACATCTCTATGGGTAAAGGGGAGATGGATTTCCATGAGACCAGTGCGGTGTGTTTTAATTGGGGGCTGGGGCTAGTCTCTTCCACACTCGATTCCTCCGAATTGGAGCTTGAATTGGAACTAGAACCCGAAGACCCAAGACTTCCTCGTGATTTTTCACTCTCACCCATATCCAAAAAATTCAAGACAAACTCTAGATCTACTCACAAACATAAGAGGAGAAGAAAAAGAAAAGAAAGATAAGGGTTTTTGTTGGGCTTACCTAGAATTTGGAAGATCACTTCTCAAATTTTGATACTTTATAGAGTTCTCTTGGTGAGAGCTTCTCTCTCTAGACTTGCGGAGGTCTATTTTTCTCTCTTTAGACTTGTGATAGAGCACAAATGAGAGGAGTCCACTTATAAGCTTTAGTAAGGTGAGGTGAGCCTAAATTACTAAGAGACCCATTTAAAATAAAGGGCTTTGGAGATTTAAATTAAAAATAAGAATTCAAATTTTTTTTTTTTATTTTTTTATCTCTATTCTTCAAGAAGATTTTCCTAGGACCAGTTTAGCAACTCAGTAGCTACCGAGCTTAAAAACTTAATTTTTTGACAAGTAATTTCCGATTCAACTATTTGACTCAAAAACTATATGACAACTATTATGAGGATTTTTGTCACTGTTGAGTTGGCATCCACATCATTGTCTAGATGACACTTTTTTCCATGTTACCGTCAAGTCAGGTCGGTGGCGTCCATACTAGA
>WUAT03257206.1:0-11146 GCA_010015005.3 Ulmus americana | reverse complement strand
ATGGTGTGATATTAATACTATAATGTAAAAGGTGGTGAGAATTAATGTATGAAATGATTGAATATATTAGATAGTGTAAAAGATAGTAGGGATATTGAAGAAAATATGATAAAATAATTGTTAGAATAAGGAAAAGAACGTGTTTTTTGTAAATCACAAATATTCTATACAAAACATGTAATTAAAGAAATAAAATCAATTTTTTTTTAAATAATTTAAAATTTTTGAATAAATTTTGTATTTAAATTCTATAACAAACACCATCTGCTCATTGTTCTCTGTTTTCTCTGTTTAAATATGATTCAGATTCTGTAAAGAATATCTATTATCTCTATTCAGATTATTCAAATAAAAACTCTATTCAAATGCTCAAAATACAAACTCTGTTTAAATGCTGATAATACTATAAAGAACATGCTTATATTCTTTTGGATTCAGCATGTGGAATTGGTCTCCTGTTAAAGTTTGACAGATCTACTATGGATAGAGATTACACTCATTATGCACAAATGTTAATTGATGTCAATCTCTTCAAGTTGTTGTCCGACTCCAACATGATTGAGGTTGGTGAGAATTATCTTCTTTTTTTTTCTCTTCATTATGTGTATGTAAAATATTTTTGCTTGCCGTGTTGAACTATTGATCATATGGCATCCTCTTGTCGTCATATTGCTCGTAAAACAACAATTGTTATCAACGAGACCAAATATAAGATTTCGGAAAGGGGAACACCAAAATTTCGACAATAATACCAACCGAAGAAAGTCAAGAGATGTTCCCATTTCATGATCTTTTGAGACTACCAGACATCATGACAAAGCTAATAAGGATCTTGCAATTCCTAATCCCGTTATAGATCCAATTGCCTTCTTGTTCTCATAGGCCGATAAATCCACATATTTAGGAGTCATCTAACTATGTTGATACAGAGGTGGAGGTCCAACAAGATGCTTATCTTGACCAAACCAACGATTTCCCTCGGTCAGATCATACTTCTTCCTGTTTTAATGATACCATCGAGCCATTGCAAGTTGCTCCTGTTGATGAAAATGCTACAGATAATCATGTTACCTATTTGGGGCTTTTAATTGATCCTTTTTTATTGTAGAGCCTCATTATTCACCTCTTAATGAGGGTGATGTTCTTTTTTATCACGATAATAATAGTACTAAGTTTGATTTCTTTCATCATGCTTCCATACATGGTGACGTTCAATGGGAAAAAAGTTACTGCTAAAAAGGTAAAATGAAGAAAATTGTTGTTGTATATGTCACTGAACATAGGACTAGGGCAGGCAAAAATAATTTTTATCAATGATTGTTCTTTATTGTAATTGTAGGAGTCTTGCAAACAGTGATACTGAATGTAGTTTGAAATTTTTTTATTTTCGTCATAAGCCGAATTTTGTTTGTATTGATTAAACTATGTGTGCTTTTGATTCGCTTATTTCTACTTTCGGTGTTCTATTAGGTTACATTTCATTAGTGTGGGTTCTAATGAAATTTCTATATTGTGGATTTTTGGGTCTGTTGTTGTTAAGGATGCTACAATCACCCCTTTTATTGGGGCCCAACTTCCTTGTCGGCCATACTTCCGGATGGGTTATTGCTTTGATACCAATTATAACGACCAACATATCCACTTGGAATGATATTGTCCAGTTTAAGGAGATGTGGGTCTTTACATGAGATCTCATTATGCTCCTCTGATGCTTAAGTGTAGTTGGTTGGTTGGTCGTTCGGTCATCATTCCAAGGTTCATTTTTTGATAGATAACTGATTGGAATCTTTATTGATTGATTTAGTTGCTAATAGTTCTATGTTGCAACCTTTTCTAGAGGCCCCTGTGGGAGATGTTTATTTGGAAACAGAGGATAAGCTCTTCATAAGTAATTTAGTTCTATACACCCAACACTTGCTTTTGAGATTGAGGGGGTGGTGGTAAGCCCTAATTCAACTCACTAGTTTGGGCTCATTTTTTGGATGGTATCATTACATGTAAGGTTGTCTATGCCTCTCTTTCTATGGTTGGGAGTTCGATTAGCTCGGGCTTATTCTTTTATTTCTCAATGTTGTCTTTGTTATGCTGGAGAGAAAGATTTACCTCAACTAATCGAGTGTCCTTTTACTTGCGGGCTATGGATGCTGTAACGACCTATATCTCCACTTTGTATGATATTGTTTGCTTTGGGCCTAGGCCCGTACAGATTGGCTCTTAGACTTTACTCAAAAGGCCTCATACCATTGGGAAATAGTGTCTCTACTTATGAACCTTTACTACAAACCTCACTTGGGCGATGTGGGACTGCACAGGTTACCCTTTCTTATCTAACCCATCTTGCCTTTTTCTACTCTTGGCTCAAGGAATTGTCACTGTCACAATCACCCCCTCTTGGGGCATGACGTCCTCGTTGGTCACACTTCTAGTTTGGGTCATAGTACTGATACTACTTGTAACGTTACATATCTCCACTTAGTATGCTATTGTTTGCTTTGAGCCTAGGCCCGCATGAATTTTCTCTTGGAATTTACCCAAAATGCCTCATAACATTGAGAGATAATGTATTTACTTATGAATCTTTACTACTAACCTCGCCAAGGCAATGTGGGCCTGTATAGCTTATCATTTCTTGTCACACCCTATCTTGTTCTACTCTTGGCTCATGGGATTTTGGCTCAGGGGATTGTGACTGTCAATGATGCGGTGTCCAATGCGCTTAGAAATTGTACATGGCGAAATGGTATTCCTTTGGAACTTTGGCAGGAGGCAATGCAAGTCTCTTTCAACTCGCAACTAAAAGCTCTTCTAGGGGCTTACATTAGTGCAGTTTTCTGGATGGTGAGGTTTCTCTAGAAAAATACCACCTTTGATGGTAGGAGGTATGTTTTGGCTGAGATACTTTCCTTGATTTGGTGTTTTGTTTAGGAGGCGAACTCATTTCAGCTTGGTATGATGTAGAACTCAATTAATGAGCTCATTTTTTTTTACAGCTACAAGTTTCTAGTCATCCTTCCAAGGTCCCATGTATTTTGGAGGTTGTTTGGTGCCCACCGACACCAAGTTGGCTTAAGGTCAACATAGACGAGATGACTTTTTGTAGTCCTAATCTTGTCGATTTTAGAGGAGTTTGTTGTTCTTAAGAGGTTCTGTTAATGGTTTTTTTGTTATCCCCCTGGGTTTATGTTTTGCTTTTGATGTTGAATTAGCTGTTGTTGTTCATGCGATTGATTATGATTAGACCTTTGGTTGACGACATCTGTGGTTGGAGAGAAATTATGTTTTCTAATGGCCATTTTTCATTTCAAGTCTTGTCAAGTTCCTTGGCATTGACATTTAGTATGGATAAGTTTTTGAGATTGCTTTCTCATATAGAATTTGTGGTCACTCACATATACTGGGAGAAAAATTTGGATGCAAATTACTTAGAGGTGCTAGCCTAGCTAGGATATCCCAATGCACCAACTGTTTCATTTCACCAACAATCTTAATTAGCAAGACGGAGAATTGTTATTTCGCCTGAGATTTTCCAAAAACCGTCATGTTTAAAAAATAAAATTTTTAGTGTAGCAATGTGGCGATAAAAAGCAATCCCAGACAAGGATAATGGATGATAAAAAATGGCTTCACCACATGTAAGAGTTGGATTTGAGGAATAAGGACACGTGTAAGAAAGAGAGAGCCAAGGGTTTGTATGATGAGAAAGGCTGGAGAAGCTCCAGGAATGAAAGATGTAGGGTCAGTATCCTTGGAGTCAGTGAGGTTAGCCTCAGTAGAGTTCCCATTAGGTTCATTTCCATAAAAAGAAGCGGTCTTAAAAGGTTTTAAAAGAGCAAGTATGAGGCGAGTCAGAAGGAGTCTAAAGGCTACTGATTCATTAAGGTAGTGGATTTTTCCTATAAATAGGGGATGCTTAGTTATTTTGTATTCATTATTACTCTTGGCAAGGTTGAGAGCATCTCATTCTAGATTCTCTCTTGGATTTCTCTGTCTAGAGATTGTTCCCTCGCTTTTATTGATTCAGTTAGATTTTGGAGTGAGATTCTTGTAAACATTTTGAGAGAAAATCTGTATTTTGATCGATCAAGGAATTGAAATAAATGAATTTCATGTTTGTGTCCATTTTAGTCCAGCCATTGGCTCTGTCTGTGGGAATTGAGCAAAACATCAGTAATTGAGCTAAAAATTCTGATCCAAAGAAAAGGAAAAATTATTTTTTGACGCTAAAGCTAACGGAAAGGTTCCAATACTCAACTCTGTTTTCAAATTTCAGGTTTTGTTCTTCAAATTTTCTAATTCGATTTTTGATTGAGATTTTCAAACTTCTTTCTGCACAAAGCTTCGAAGCAGTGCGACTACACCAAAGTGGAAAGATCGGCAATGTCAAACAATTCGATAAATCTGACAGGGATCAAAACAATCCATATTAATGCAAACAACATGGAGAAAATGGAAAAATTGATGGAGATGCTGAGAAAACACGAGGAAATAGAAAATTCAACTTCACATGTGATCGATGAGATAAGAAATAAGTTCAAAGAAAAGATGGGAGTCCTAGAAGCTGAGAACCACAATCTGAAAGCTAGATACATCGATCAAGCAAATCCAATCAAAGATGCTAAGAAAGAAGGCGAGAAACACGTTTTGCAGAAAAAAGTAGCAGAGAAAATTTGCAATGCAAAGTTTCTGATTCGAGAAGATGACAAACAAGATAAGATCAAGGAAAAATGAAAAGAATATTCAGATCACGCGAGTTCCAGAGAATATAACGGAAGGAGAACAAGAGCAGACAAAAAAGAGTGCCAGAATGAGATTTTAGAAAATCCAGCAACAACATTCAGAAAAACACACTAGGAACTCACTCGTAATGGAGAAAAATTCAACAAAAGACTGATCGAAGAAGTTACTAAAAAGATTCGAGGAGTCATAACCACAATTCCAGAAGATCTAGAACTACTGGCAGTCAAAGGAGTCACCAGATCTCCATTTGTTCCATGGATCGAGAGATAAAGAAAACCAAAAGACTACAATCCTCCGACTTTGGAAATATTTGAAGGCAGCTTCGATCCATTGACTCATCTGCTCCATTTTAGACAGAAAATGACCTTCCATGTGCCTAGCAAAGCTTTGATGTTTTAAGTTCTTCATAACCACATCTCAAGAAGAGCCCTAACTTGCTTCTACAAGCTGCCAGAAGGAAAAATAGAAAGCTTGAACAATTAGGAATGATCTTTGTGGAGCATTATCCCAATAATAGGCCGCAATAAAATAAAATAATAGTAAAAAAAAAAACTATGGAGGACTTATACTTGGAACAAAGGTATGACGAACCATCAAGGTAATTCTTAGAAAGATTCTTCAAGGTGATTAATGGCTCGCTAATTCATGAAGAATTCATAACAACTCCTCTGTATAATATGAACAAGGAGAAAGCGAGGTCAGAAGGAATCTTTCGAGTAATGGAGAATAGACACAAGATTGCTCAAAGTGCATCTATCACTATCGCTCAAAATGGGCTAGGAAACAACACTGGAAATGAGCAAAAACAAGGAGTCAAAAGGAAAGAAGATTAAAGGCAATCAAATTCAACCCCAAAGTATGAACGCACTGATGCAAGGAGGGACTATAGGCAGCAAGAACACTCATTCAAAAGATTGAGGATTAACGATTTTAGAATAGATTACATTTTCACTATTCCACAAGAGCAAATCTACAAAAAGGTCAAAGACATGAACATCCTATACCTTCCAAGCCCAATGTTGATCCCAAATCATATGAAAGACATAAATAGATTTTGTGCATTTCACAATAATTACGATCATGAGATAGCAAAATGTTGAAATTTGTATGGCCAATTGAAAGTGTTGATGAGGAAAGGAAAATCACTGGAATATCTAAAAGAAAAACTTCCTTTTATACCAGGAGTTAGCCCATGGGACAAAAGTCAGAAAGAGAGTTAGACAAGAGCAATAATGGGGACAAACCAGCAAACTAAAATCGCAAATTTAAACGTTGTCTCTTATGTTAGTCGTAATCTGGAAGAAAAAACAAGAATGTACAAAAGTTACGCAAAAAGGGCTAGAGAGAGGAAAATCAATATTCAAACTTTGAACCTGACAATCAATAGCATCCCAAGGCAAAGTCAATTTACATCAATAGTATTCATAGATCGAGACCTGGAATCAATAAAAATGCCTCACTCAGATCCTTTAACAATAAAGCTTCGAAATGCAAATGATATGATCTAAAAAGTGCTTGGCAATGGAGGAAGCAGCCCTGACATTATTTTATTGGGAAGCATTCAAACAAATGGGGGTAGGTCAGAACCTTGTCTCACCTAGGACAACACTAGTAGTAGCTTTCAATGGAGCATTAGTATACCCAGTTAGAACCATAACTCTGCCAGTCAACACTGTTGCTGATTATAGACACTCCTTCAATGAACGTAATCATAGGGCGAGAATGGATACATGTCGTGAAGGGTGTAGTGTCAGCATTACACCAAGTCATGAGGTGCCAATCACCAAATCGACTCTATATGATTGATATCAAAGGATATCATAATCAAGGAAGGAGATGCTACAACATCACTCAGGGAGAAGGAGACCAAAGGCTAGGTGAAGAATAGATCAGAAGGCTGGAAAAAGTGAAAAATGGGGATAAATATCAATTAGAGGGCTACCTATTAACTTATTTGAAAAAGGTGGAAGAAGAAAAGGACCAACTAGAAACCACCATTGAAGAGCTAGTTAAGGTAATCTTAGATAAAGCTTGCCTAGACCATAAAGTGTTGGTAGGAGCCCTATCGAGCAAAGAGGAGCGTCAAGAGTTGAATGATTTCTTGAAAAAAAATAAAGACGTGTTTGCTTGGAGTCACAGAGATATGCCAGGAATAGACCTAATAGAAGCTCAACAATGTCTACCCATTGATCCTACATTCCCTCCTATGTGATAGAAACAAAGGAGGTTTACACCAAAACGAAATCATATTATAAGCGAAGAAGTTGACCGATTGTTAGAAGTTGGAGCAATCGAACCCTCTCAGTACTCGAGTTGGTTGTCTAACGTGGTCTTGGTGAAGAAGAAAAATGGTAAGTGGAGGGTGTGCATAAATTTTACCAATTTAAATAAAGCTTTTCCAAAAGATAGTTATCCATTGCCAAAGATTGGCCATATAGTAGATGCTACTGCCGGATTTGAATGAATGAGTTTCCTAGAGGCGTATTCGGGCTATAATCAGATAATGATGAAAATAAGTGATAGAGAACTTAATATTTATAACTGAAAGTGGAATCTATTGTTACAATGTAATGCCCTTTGGCCTCAAAAATGCGGGTGCAATATACCAAAGATTGATCAACAAGATGTTTGCCAATCTCCTGGGAAAGATAGTTGAAGCATATATTAACGACATGGTAATCAAAAGTAAGCAAGCTATGGATCATATTCAACATGCAGATGAGGTGTTCAAGGTTTTCAGAAAATAAAGAATGAGACTAAATCCAATCAAATGCACCTTCAGAGTTTTATCAGGACAGTTTTTGGACCATATAGTAAGCAAAAAAGGAATTGAGCCCAACTCAATGCAAATCAAAACTCTTTCAGAAATTGAAGAACCAAGAAATGTTGGGGATGTGCAAACCTTAACAGGAAAAATTGCAGCCCTTAGTAGATTTATCTCGTGAATGTCAAACAAATGCAAACTGTTGTTCAGGAGCATAAAGCAATCAGCAGCATTGGAGTGGGGTGAAGAACAAATTCAGGCATTCAAGGAAATAAAAAACTTCCTGGGTACAACTCTAATCCTGGCTACACCTAAAGAAAGGGAAGAATGTTTCTATACCTTGTAGTATCAGAAACAGTCATAAATGCATTTTAATAAAAGAATATGAAGGCAAGGAAAAACTAGTATTCTACACAAGCAAAATGCTTCTAGATACGGAAACTCGATATAGCACCATGGAGAAGATGGTCCTTGCACTTGTTACTACAAAAAACAAATTAAGACATTATTTTAAAGCCCATACAATTATAGTGATGATGAGATATCCAATAAGACAAGTCTAATCAACACAAAATCTATCAGGAAGATTAACCAAATGGACAATCAAACTAGGAGTGTATGACATAAAGTACGAGCCAAGAACATAGAAAAAGGGAAAGTGTTAGCTGATTTTCTTGTGAAAATTCAATCATTCGAGCCAGTAGAAAGGGAACCAAAATGCTGCCAGAAGAAGCCATGGAATGGGCCTTAAATACCGATAGAGCAACAAACAAATTTGGAGTTGAGATTGGAATAGTGCTAGAATCATCATCAGGGGTAATCATAGAAGAAGCATTGTGCATGGAATTATGTAAAAATGTCCAAGAATTAGTCGCAAAATTCAAAAGAATCAAAATCAAAATGATAAAAAGACAACTAAATGTGATATCAGACGCCTTGGCCAAAGGAGAAGCATATGGAGATTGCACAAAAAAGAAATAAATCAATGAAGTCGTAGAAACGCCCAATGAAGAAATTAAAGAAGTCAACATGGTAGAAGTTTCAGAAGAGCTAGATGAAACCCATCATAGATTACCTAACCCAGTCAATCCAGCCATAAGACAAATTAAAAGCAAGTAAATTGCATATGAAAGTGGCTGGGTACACCATTTTTCAAAGAGAACTTTACAGAAAATCGTTTGATGGACCACTAATATAGTGCCTTGGAAAAGAAGAATCCAGGCAAGTTCTACAAGACATTCACAGTGGCATATGTGGTAACGACATTGGAGGTCGGAACATTGCTTATTAAAGTATAATAGTAGGATATTTTTATCTATATATGATGAAAGGCGCTCAAAACTTTCCCCAAAAATGAGACAAATGTAAAAAACATGCGCCATTAATTCATCAACACTTTGAACCTCTCAGTTGCATGATAAGCCCATGGCCATTTGCTAGATGGAGACTGGACATAATAGGGAAACTGTCGACTGCAAAAGGGAGAAAATGCTTTGTTCTACTAGCAACAGACTGCTTTATCAATTGAGTCGAGACAAAAGCATACTCCCATGTGACTAAAAATGATGTAATCAACTGTATTTGGAAACACATTATGTGCAGGTTTGGGATGCCGAAGGCTCTTTCCAAGGATAAATGAAATGTAGTTCAATAATGCTGCGTTAGAAAGCTTTTGCAAGATGTATAATATCAAGATAAATTTGCTCAAGTGTATCATCCCCAAGCCAATGGGATGGTAGAAGCAACCCATAAAGCAATTGTAGCAAATATGAGAAAGAATCTTGAAGAAAAGAAAGGAAATTGGTTGGAGGAGTTACCAAAAGTACTTTGGGGGCAAAGAATGACTAAGAAGAAGGCTACTGATGATTCACCTTTCACCCTAGTGTACGAAACAGAAGCCGTTATACCTATAGAGGCAATCATTCCAACTCTCACATCTTTTGTTTCAGAAAATATTGAAGAAAACCAAAAGCAATTGGCCAAAAACCTAAATCTCTTGGAAGAGGTAAGAGAATGCACTCATGTCAAAAGAGTTGCGTATCAGCAAAAAGCCTGAGAATTCTACTGCAAAAAGTAAAGATTAGAAGGTTCATAAGGGTGAATGGGTTCTTAGGAGGATTCCAAGTGATACAGAAAGGAAAATTTGCAGAACAAGGGGCCATTTGAAGTTAAAGAAGTGCTTGGAAAAGTAACATACATGCTGGTCAATTTTAGCAACAAAAAAGAAGTACCAAGAACATGGAATGCCATGTACGTAAAGAAGTATTATTGTCATGGGATTATGTACTCTTTTTTCCTTCATAGGTTTTGTCCTAATTGGGTTTTCTTATGACATTTTTAATGAAGCAGAAGCCTAACACAATGTAAGCCCCATTTTGTAACTAATTTCATTTAGATCAATAAAATTTCTAACTTTCACAAGGCTTCTAATTCGAAACATTTTAATAATAAGTATTGTTTCTACAAAATCAATTCCCTATAGGATTATGAGAAACAATCCATCTGACTCGCCAAATATAATATGAAAGCATATCAGATTATAAAGATGAAATAAAAGTCTCCTCGACAAAATCAGAAGGAGAAGAAGTGTTGAGCCAAGGGATATATGATGAACAAAGGAGGATTCAAGGACATGAGGAACATGCAAACCAGAAATAACTCAGATATAGTAAATGGAGGTCGAATATAAGAAGCATTTATTTCTGATTCAGAGGATAGGTCGATATGGATCTCTTCTGGTCAAAAGCAGGTTCGGAGGAACTAAAGCATTTTCTTCTGATTCAAAGGACATGCCAATATGGATCTCCTCCAGTCAAAAAAAGGTTTGGAGGAACTAAAGCATTTTCTTCTGATTCAGAGGATAGACCGATGTGGATCTCCTTCGGTTAGAAGAAGGTTCAGAGGAACTAAATCATTTCCATCTGATTCAGAGGACAAGCCGATGTAGATCTCCTCTTATCAGAAGAAGGTTTGGAGGAACTAAAGTATTTCCTTCTGATTCAGAAGACAGGCCGATGTGGATCTCCTCCGATCAGAAGAAGTTTTGGAGAAACTAAAGCATTTCCTTTTGATTCAGAGGACATGATAATGTGGATCTCTTCTGGTCAGAAGAAGGTTCGGAAGAACTAAAGTATTTCCTTCTTATCAAAGGACAGATCAATATGGATCTCCTCTTATCAGAAGAAGGATCGGTGAAAATAAAGCATTTCCTTCTAATTCGAAGGATATGATGATATGGAACTTCTCCAGTTAGAAGAAGGTTCAGAGGAACTAAAGCATATCCTTCTGATTCAGAGGACAAGCTGATGTGGATCTCCTCTTATTAGAAGAAGGTTCGAAGGAACTAAAGCATTTCCATATGATTAAAAGGACAGCCCGATGTGGATCTCCTCTGATCTGAAGAAAGTTCAAAGAAACAATTTTTAAAATCTCTTTATTTAAAAAGGGAAGAGAAGAAAAATAAAATAAAATCTTCCTTGGAAATAACTATTAGTTTATGGTTGAGTTTTTTCATTAGGAAATTAATCCAAAAACTATTGTTGGAGGAAGTCATCAAAAGATTTGCATTCTGTAAATATGGGCAAAATAAAAAGATGAGGATTGAGGGCAATTAAGGACAAATGTACAAAGTAATATTTGAATTTG
>WUAT03256874.1:0-11147 GCA_010015005.3 Ulmus americana | reverse complement strand
TCAAAGTCTACAATCGCCATCACATTTTGGCTTGTAAATCATTTCCGATTACGATAAGCCAGAGCTACCTCTGCTAGTACGACGCACTCTATATACGTTCCATTAATAGCACCGACACATCCCTAATATACATAATATATATATATATTCATTCAAATTCTTCACTTTTTGCCAAACTTCTCTCAAATTCCCATTTAGAAAATTAAATTAAATCTTAAATTCTCTACTTCTTCTCCCTTGTTCTCATCAAAATATATAATAATAATAATAATAATTTGAATACAAATTAAATTTTCTTTTTTGTTACTATCATTAAAAAAAGTGCATTATATCCTCATTAAAAAAAGTGCATTTATTTATTTTTGAGTTTCACCCACTCATTTTAGAATGTGATTCGAATTTGTAAGGATATTTTTCTTGGTTTCCTTCAACAAAATTTATTATTAGTTCGTTATGCAATTAAATGTAAATATCAAATTTAATATGATATTATAATACATGAAAAATAAAATATTAACAAAATATTTTTTTAATGAAATATTAACAACGTCTTCATATAATACAAATCTTCATATTAATTTTTTTATATAATACAAAATGAGTTATTCTAAAGTACAAATTTAAGTATATATTCAATTTGATTCAACGTCCAATAATGTTTTGCATAAAAAAATTGGGGTTCTTCCTTCTTTTTTTTTTTTTTGGTTGAAGAAATATGAGGCCATCACAATCTAATTTACCCACTATTAGATGAAAATTGAAATAACGAGAAATTGAGCACCAAATAATCAAAACCCGTAACGACCACAAACCCGTTTCTTCAACACCGGCTGGGTTTTAATCTGCCAGTAAACACATGTCACGGCTCTCCTATAACGCAACCGGAAGGTCCGGGTTCTTCTCACCTAGATCCGGTCCAACCCGAACTATTTTTGGTAAAATGCAACTTCTCTACCTTCAACCCTAACCGGTCCATCCGGTTATACATCCACGGTTTCTCGACCGCTTAACTCGGTTCTTCTCCCAATTAGCGCCTCATTTCTCTCTCCAAAAGCCTTCAAAGAACCAAGAACAAGTAAGCTCTCTCTACTCTTACCTTTATTTATTTTCTCTTTCAGAGAATGAGATTGATGAACATTGGATATGGAATTTGAATTGGGGTTATTGCATTGTTTGGAAAAGTTTTGAATTGGGTTGAGAAAGTTGAAATTTTTGTCTATTTTGGGTGATTTTATATTGTTTAGTTTGTTCGAGGTTGTGAAAATGGCTTCCGGATTGGAACTAGCGGTGATAACTCCTCAAAAACACGATCCGGCATGGAAACATTGCCAAATGTTCAAGAATGGGGAAAGGGTTCAGCTCAAATGTATATATTGTAGCAAATTGTTTAAGGGTGGGGGAATTCATAGGATTAAAGAACACTTAGCGGGTCAAAAGGGAAATGCTTCGACTTGTCTTCGTGTTCCGAGTGATGTTCGTACTATAATGCAACAGAGCCTTGATGGGGTTGTGGTGAAGAAGAGGAATAGGCAAAAGCTTGATGAAGAGATTACTAATATTAACCCTCAACCTCATTGTGAGGTACATTCACTAACACATCAGGATGATGTTAGTACTGGGATTCCATTGGTTGGAGTTAATGATACACTCGAAAACAATTCGAGTTTGGTTGTGTATCAAGAAGAAGGATTGGGAACTACGAATAGTAGGAGTATGGATAGGAGGAAAAGGGGAAGAGGTAAAAGTTCTTTAGCTCGTGATGCTGTTGGTGCAACTAATGGTGGTGTGTTAAGTTCTAAAATGGGGAACAATTATGTTCACACGGCTATTGGAAGGTTTTTGTATGACATTGGGGCGCCTCCTGATGCTGTGAATTCGGCTTATTTCCAACCGATGGTTGAGGCTATTGCTTCTGGAGGTTCAGGGATTGTGTTGCCCTCGTATCATGATCTTCGTGGATGGATATTGAAGAATTCGGTGGAAGAAGTGAAGAATGATTTTGAAAAACATAGAGCAACATGGGAAAGGACTGGTTGTTCTGTTTTGGTTGATGAGTGGAGCATGGATTTCGGCAGAACTTTTCTATGTTTTTTTGTGCATTGTTCGGA
Source organism: Ulmus americana (assembly GCA_010015005.3). Lineage (NCBI taxonomy): Eukaryota > Viridiplantae > Streptophyta > Magnoliopsida > Rosales > Ulmaceae > Ulmus > Ulmus americana. Next base: position 9,039 of record WUAT03256874.1, on the reverse strand, counting down.
AGGAATGGTGTTTCTGAAAGCAGTGGATGCATCTGATATCATTCGTTCATCAGATGCTCTTTACGAGTTGTTTAAGAGAATGGTGGAAGAGGTTGGGGTAATGCATGTGCTGCAGGTGATTCCTACTAGCAGCAAAGATGAATATATTGTTGCAGGGAGTAGGTTGAGTGAAACTTTCCCCAGTCTGTATTTGGCTCCATGTGCAGCTCATTCCATAGATTTGATATTTGAGGATTTCGGAAATATAGACTGGATTAATGAAGTAATCGAAAAGGCTAAATCCGTCACAAGATTTGTCTACAACCACAGTGAGGTTTTGAATATGGTCAGAAGGTACACTTTTGGCAGTGACATTGTAGAACCAGGAGTAACTCACTTTGCTACGAACTTTGCTACATTAAAACGACTAGTTGATCTTAAACACAACTTACAGGCCATGGTTACTTCACAGGAGTGGATGGACAGCTCGTTCTCAAAGCAACCAGGGGGTCTGGAAATGTTAGATTCCATTAGTAATCAGTCATTTTGGTCATCATGTAGCCTTGTTATCAATCTAGCAAATCCTCTCTTGCGAGTTCTGAGAATTGTTAGCAGTGAGAAGAGGCCTGCTATGGGATATGTTTTCGCAGCAATGTATCGGGCAAAGGAAACAATTAAGAAAGAACTAGTTAAGAAGGAGGATTACTGTGTTTATTGGGATATTATAGATCAGAGATGGGAACAACAGCGGCATCTTCCTCTTCATGGTGCGGGCTTCTACCTGAACCCCAAATTCTTTTACAGCATTGAAGGAGATCTGCACAACGATATCCTCTCAGGGATGTTTGATTGCATTGAGAGATTGGTTCCCGATACGAAGGTTCAAGATAAAATAATTAAAGAGATCAACTCTTACAAGAATGGTGCTGGGGATTTTGGGAGGAAGATGGCAATTAGAACTAGGGACACACTGCTACCTGGTGAGGATTACTTTTTTTTCAATCTTGTTGTTATTAACAGCTGCAATTTCATGACTCATTATTCTGCTCTCTTGCTTGACTACACGATTTAACTACTCAGAGCTGATTAAGAAAACAAAGTTACACTTTTATTTGCTGTTTGGCCATATTTTCACGTCATTAGGATTTAGATATGGAAAAATTAGAGAAAAAGGAACTTTATTTTATTGCTTATTTAATTATATGTATTATTATGAACTTATGTTATCTCATTTAGCTAAGATTTTTCCTCAAATATACTTGTTATTAGCTGAATGGTGGTCAACATATGGAGGAGGTTGCCCAAATTTAGCCCGTTTGGCTATCCGTATTCTCAGCCAAACTTGCAGCTTAATTGGATGCAAGCAGAATCGAGTTTGTAATCAGAGAATATGTGATCAAGGGAACTCCCTAGAGAATCAACGTCTCAACGACCTTGTCTTTGTCCAGTACAACTTAAGACTGAAACAGATGTAAGTGGATATAAGTTTTAGTAACCTTCATTCATTTATATGTTGATCTTATATGAATTTACCATTTTATGGTTACAATTGAAAGGATTAAAATTCATGCTTTTCTGTACAAAACTCTTCTTCCAGGATTGGTAAGAGCCATGGACAAGATTCTATAGACCCCATGTCATCGGAAAACATTAATTTTGTCGAAGATTGGGTCCGGAGTAAGGACATATGCTTGGAGGACCAGGGCACTTCAGATTGGATGGCAGTTGCTCCACCCTCTGCAAACACAATGCTTTTGAGTCCCTCAAACGACGATGCTGAGGACTTGGGTGTTGGTAATCATATACTTCTGTTATCATGAAAGCATAACAACTAGAATAACTTTTAGTTCTCATCTAACAAGCTATCTTGTTCAATGTTCAGGGTTCGATGACTATGAGATATTTAGCAGGGCAAAAGAGGATGAAGAGGAAAACGTGGTTATATGAGTAGAATGACTTCCTTCTTACCCTGTGAGCGGAGGAAGATGTTGTAAGATAAGTAGGTGTCGGATGTGCTGTTTGGCGAGTTTTTTTCCGAAGCCTTCCAAGTACATGCTAACGTGCAGGTTTGTTTTTCTTGAAGAAAGTAGGCATTTTGGCTGACAAGTAGAAACATGTTGTGGTATATTAAAGCGCTCTTTTGTATATATTGTTGGTTTGTAAGAACATATTTGATAGAGGTTAAACGACGTAAGAATATATATAATTTTCGTCTTTTATCGGCTAAATCCAAAGTTTGTAATTCTCTTCAGAATCAAACAGGTTGTCATGTTCTTCTCTTTATAAGCCAAAATTTTGAGAATTTTGATTAATCTTCAACTGGCCATTCATGGTGGAGGCCCACGTGGACGCTCACGCAACAGACGGCATCATGCCTCTAGCATCATATATGGTTTTGTCTGATTTAATTGAATTGTGTGAGTAGACTCTTCAAGGTGTCAAATGTAGGCCCCACAGACATTACATTGTCGACAATAAACCATGGCCCAGCTTGGTTTCTTGAATCCTCTAAAACTTTTGAAAAAAATAACAAAAACAATGGGGACTGTGTTTGTCGATTGTAATCCTAATAGTGTTTTGCAAATTACATCACTCTAAGATAAGCTATTAGCTTAATTTTGATCCATACACTCAAATATGGAGTACTATTCAAACAATTTTTAGTAACAAAACCAAAACCAAAAATAGTTACACTAGGAACTTCCAGCTACTAAGCTTGCATGCTAATTGCTAATACATTTACAAATTACAATTTACAACCCAATAAAGGGTGTAATTGATAACAAACTACCGTAAAATTGATAGAGGCGAAGTTGAACCAGCTTCAATATCATCAAGCTCCCCATCGTCACCTGCCGACGAAAAAGTACTGGCCTTCTCAAAAAACGACGACGTTGGATACGAGTGCACAAAATCCTCAAACCCACCTTCCCCACCTTTCTTCCCGTCATAATCCTCCGGCGCTGGCGCCGGCACCCTTTTCGGCATTGGCACCTCCCCTTCCAAGTACCTCACCACCTGTCTCATCCCGGGCCGATTCTCCGGCGAGTTGTTCGAACAAATCAAAGCCAATTTGAGAACCATTACAGCTTCAATCTCATCAAATTCGCCGCCCAATTTCGGGTCGATTACATCGAGAACAGCTCCCATTCTCCATGTCTCCCAAACCCAATCCACCAATATGAGTTCCTCCGGTAGAGCTTTGCGCTCTATTGGCCGCCGCCCGCAAACCACCTCGAGCAAGAGCGCGCCGAAGGCGAACACGTCGGAGCTCTTGGTGGGCTTTCCGGTTCGGGTCAGCTCCGGCGCGAGGTAGCCCAGGGTGCCCACCACTCTGGTGGTGCTCGGGTTCGATCCATGCTCGTAAAGCTTCGCGAGACCGAAGTCTCCTAGCCGGCCGTTTAGCTCACCGTCTAGCAACACATTTCCGGCTTTGATGTCTCTGTGAATCACAGTTTGTTCCCAACCTTCGTGTAGATACAATAATCCTGAAGCTACCCCTTTGATAATCTTGAACCTCTGTTCCCAATTCAAAATCGATTTGGGTTCGTCGAAAAGGTACTTGTCCAAGCTTCCATTGGGCATGAAATCGTAAACTAGGAGTAGATCTCCTCGCCGGCGACACCAACCCAGAAGTTGAACCAAGTTTCTATGTCGAAGACGACCAATGGTGTTGATTTCTGAGACAAATTCTTGCAACCCCTGTTTGGATTCGTGGGAAACTCGCTTAACAGCGATTTGGATGTTCGAATTTGGCAAAGTTCCTCTGTAAACTCGACCAAATCCGCCGAACCCAAGTAGCTCTTTGTCTCTAAAACCTCTAGTTGCTTGTTTTAGCTCCTGGTATGAGAATCTATGAGGACCAATATCTAGCTCCCAAGCTTCGATCACTTCGGCGTTTCTCATCTTTCTAACAACATAAAAGGCAACCCCAGATAACAAAATCACTACAAGCAAAGCTGCAATAGAAACTCCCACTACAAGTTTTGTTCTACTCTTTTTTGGTCCGGGGAGAGTTGGCAATGTGCCTAGATTGAGAGATTTAGCTTCACCATTTATCTTGAAGCTCCAGCCGAAGATGTAGTGCGAACTAGAGAGCAAACCAGTAGAAGAAGAAAACCCAACATACATAGTATCAAGAAAAAATGGGGAAAGATCCACATCAAAGATCAAAATTGAAGAATTGGGTTTGGTAGAAAAAGGAGAAAGCTTCACAGATAATTGAGATTTTTCTGAATCGTAATCTATCCAAGCTTGGATTGTCTCACCACTTTTGAGATTAAGTTGTTGTTTGGTCGAGTTTTTGGGATCGAAATACTCCGCCGGATAAGACTTGTTGGATTCCAAACTGTTGAGGTTGACACCGACATGATTATCATTGATGTCTTCGAACTCGAAATCTCGGACTGTATCGAACTCGACGGCGAAGATATGGTTGGAGAAGTTGCCCATGTCGGTTGAGTTGAGGAGACCGAGGTACTGGCTTGGTAGAGCTCCCGGAAGGCCCTTGGAAGGGGAGATTGTGAACGCGAATCCATGGCCGCCGAGCTCGCTATATTGAGGAACTATGGCGAAAGCAAAGGCTGTGGAGAAGGAGAAAGCTTTGTTTGTTGTGGAGTTTTTGAACTGGATTGGTGACGCGTAAAAGGCATGGCCTAGTACTCTTTGCGTGTCGTTTGTTAGCTTTAGTACGCCATTTTTTTCGATCTCTGCTGCCCCGTTTAAGGTTATGTTTTCTCCGACATCCTCGAACCCCTCGAAGAAAAGCTCATCGGAGTTGGAGGTTATTGGGTTGCAGAGGAAGAGAAAAACCCAGATGAGGATCAAGGTTTTTGCCATGAAAATGGATGGAATGGAGCTCTGTGAAGTTGTCTAGAGATGGGTTAAAGGGGGACTAGGTGTAGCTGACATTTTGTGTCACTTTTTTGCTTGTCTGTAATGTTCTTTTTGTGTGGATTTGGATGTAAAAGAAGGAGGAAAGAAGTGGTAGGCAATTGTGGAAAATGGAAATGTGGGATTTGAATTTATGCAGTTGACAGATGTGATTTTTAGAGCTTACCAGAAAGAAAGAAAAAAAAATGATAGTGATTTTAAGACAAACTTAATTATCACCACCGGCCAGAGGAACCTCAACCACGACCACCAACTTCGAAACCATTCAAGGAAAAAGTTCTCCAACACATCCATTTTAATTCTCTTTTTTTAATTTAGGGATAACAATTTAATCCATTAAGACGGTTTATTTCATATAATTTTGAAAACTGATTTTTAGTTTCTAAATTTATATGAAAATAAAGCTATAAAATAATCATTTTTTTTATTTGCATAATATGGAGTATTAATTTGCTGATAAAAGGTGACAAACAACAGCATAAATAGGTTGTCATTCCTCACGTTTATAAAGTGACAAAAATCTGTTGTTCGAAATGTCGTCCATTTCTAAAATACCAAACACGCACGTTTTGGTGTATTTTAATCTGCCCGTAGTTTATGGTAGCGCACTATTTCTGCACAATGCAGATTGTGATTTGTGATGTCTCTTAGTATATTCAGAGAACTAGCATGGACCTTTCCCCCTTCCATAAGATGACATGATTGCAAATAATGAAAAATAGACATCAATATCTAAAAAATTATAGAAATTATGAATTTTTACCTTTCAAAAAAGATCATATTTATCTTAAATTTAAAAATAATTAATAGCGAATAAGTATCCAATTTTGTGCATTAAATATGATATTTATCTTAAATATGATATTTTTCTCATATATTAAATTTAAATATGTGAATATAGTGAAAATTTTAGTAAAAACAATTTATATGAGGAGAAAATCAATGTTCTTTATATTAAGTTGTATATCTTTAAAAATTTACACAATAATTTATGATATGAAAAATAAGATACATTTAATTGGGGAGATATGGTAAATCTTATAGCGTTATACAATAAAATTAAGATGATGTTTGTTTAGGATTCGGAAGCAAGAGGATTCTCCTCCGAATCTTAAAATCTCATTTATTTGTTTTAAAATCAAACAAATCTTAAATTTCAAGATTCGTTAAAAGGCTTGGGAATTCAATAAAAATCATGAATTTACTTGAGTGAATATTCGCCAAAAAAAAAAAAGCGTACAAAATTCGTTGCTTAACATTTTTACAAAACTGTATAATACCAAAAATAAATAAATAAATAAATAACTCATTCCTAAAAACAAATCACCTCATACTCCTAAATTCCAGATCATATACATTTGAATAAGGCCCGTTTTGTTTTCTAGCCCAAACAGAAATTCAAATACAATAAAAGAACTATCCTAATTTTTATTCACAATCTGGAGCATTTTTGTAATTAATTAAGTTAATTAAAAATTAATTTGGCACGATTTAAATTTGAAAAGCGCGATATTAATTTTATTACGCTCATCGCGCCAATTTAAAATTCAATTTTTTTTAGATTTAATGCGCGATATATCACTACCGTGCTTCACATATCCTTATTGCGCTCCCAAATTTTTTCATATATAGAGCATGATATATTATATCGCGTCTCACATATCCATATCGTGTGTGATTCTGAGTTTGAAAATTCATATTTTGCTATGTCGCATGAATCCATGACGAATCTAAGTTTTTCAACTTAGAATCACAGAACAAGAAGATGATGAGAAGCAAATCCATGCACAGAAAGAAAAGCAGATGCAGGGACGCCAAAAAAAAAAAAAAAAAAAGAGTCTGGAAGAAAGAAAAAGAAGGAGAAAGAAGAGAATAAGAAAGAGAAAAAGAAAGATCTGAAAAGAAAGAAATTTAATTTAAATAAAAATCAATTTTTTTTTATTTTGATTTGGTTTTTATCATTTATTTTAAAAATAATTAACTGTTAATTATTATTAAAATATTAATCTTAAAAGTGGTCAATTTTATAAAACAGGTTCTCAACCTGATCCAATTACTATATTTGCTCTTTGAATAATTTTGTATATTTATCCAAAAATTCCAAACATTAAAATATAATATTTCTTTATAAAATATAAATTTCAACATTATCGTGCATGTAATATATTTTTCCTTTTGTTGAAATTAGTTTTCTTTCAAATTTGGAAACCCTTTTCTTTTTCTTTGCATTAAATAAATAAATAAAATGTGATGTTCTCACAATAGTATATGATTACCCTGTCACATTTTAAATAAAAAAAATATGATTATTGTGTATACTTATTTTTTTTTAAAAGGAACAAAACCTATTATTTATTATTAATATTATTTATGAAAAAAAAATTATATCAAAATATACAGTGCGCTTTGAAAAAAAAAATCATGTTAATATACAAAGTTTTTTAATTTATTTGTACAAAAAAAAAATTCAATTTTACATTGTTTGATAAAATTTTTTTACAATATACACTTAGGTTTATTTAATTAATTGAAAAAAGATACAACAATTAAAAAAAAATTGAAAAATAAAAAAGAATGGCATTTTATTTTGAAGATTTTTGAAATTTAAAATGCAAAACAATTAATGATTCTTAATTCATATACAATTTTTCAAATTCTATATATTCCTCGATCACATTTAAGTCTGAGATTTCTTCTTTCTTCTATATCTTCCTCTTTCACTACTAACTGAACTAACACTAATTAGTATTTTTTTCAATAATTATAAAAAGTTTAATAAGATCAATTTTAGTAAAAACAATTTTATATGAGGACAAAATCAATGTTCATTATATTTACACAATAATTTGTAATATGAAAAATAAGATATATTTAATTAAGGAGAAATGATAAATCATTTAGCTTGATACATTAAAATTAATAAATAAAATATATGCATAAAGTGAGATAGTTTTAAAATGATGATACACTACGAGGTCGATTGGTTAAGTAATTCAAATTTGAATTATGTGATTAGAGTTATGAAATTTGAGTTATAAAACTTGAATTTGTATTTGGAAAGGTGTCTGAAATTAGAATCTGAGTTTTAAAAACTTGAATTTATGTTTGGATAAATTGTGTTGAATTGAGTTTTAAAAAAAATAAAAATGAGTTAAAATATGGATCCTTTCACTGTTTGAGTTAGAATTAGAATTAGAATTCTCATAAAATCAAAACTCTAATTCAATAAATTTTAGTCATTATCCAAACAAAAACTGATTTGAATCACTAAATGACTCAAACCACAATTTTTTAAACTCTGATCATTGAAACAAACATGCCATATTCCTAATTTGTAGATATATAAGTTGTCGTGGGATAATTTGTTTAGGTAGTTTCCAATCCAACTAAACACAAGGTAACAAAAGCAGTAACAAACCACCATAGAGATAGAGAATACTCATTTATGGCTGGAAAATATGATTTTGGTAAATTATGGTTATATCAAAAAGTGTTAAAAAAAAAAAAAAGAGTAATTAAGGCACTAAGTTAACAATTGAGACGACATACTTAAATTCGTCACAATAATCTCATCGTTTGTTATTTTTCACTAGGGGAGCATATAGCGACCATAATTTTTGTCTCTATACCCACTTTGTCGTCATTATAGACTTCTATAGTTTGCGGAAAAATTTTGGCACACTATTTTTTCAGGCTCTATAACGACGACATTTGTCGTTACACTATAGATAAAATAATCTTCGCGATATTTATTGTATTTTCAAGGGAAAAAATGGCACTTTATTTTCCTATACAAACTCGATAGCGACAACATGAGTCGTCTCTATAAACAAAATTGTTATTGCTATATGTATTGTAATTTCAAGAAAGAAAAAAATGGTGCTATATTTTCTCCCACAACTCTATAGCGATGACAAAAATATCGTCGTTATAGACAAAAATAGTGTCTATAACGACAATATTTTAACACTATAGGGTCCAGCTTACAAAAAATGCATAACCTCTTTCTTCTTCCCACTTCTCCTCTACTCTTCTTCTCTTCGTTGTCCCGCCACTCGCCGTTGTTCAAAAGGCCCAAATTTGCAGAAAGTATGGGAGGCCTACAGGAGAAGACTGTTGCCCATTCTGTTCAACATAGTCTATCATATATTGCACTCGATTGGGGAG
>WUAT03256764.1:0-11148 GCA_010015005.3 Ulmus americana | reverse complement strand
TCTCCATTGAGGAAGGCATTGTTTACATCTAATTGTCTTATGGTCCATTTGTTTATAATTGCCAGAGCTATAACACAACGAATAGTCATAGTTGGTTTGACTACAGGATTGAAAGTCTCAAAGTAGTCAATTCCTTCAGTTTGATTAAAGCCTTTGGCCACTAATATGGCCTTGTATCTTTCTATGGAACCATCTAGTTTCCTTTTTAATTTGAAGACCCATTTATAGCCAATGATAGAATATGATGGATTGGCAAGAACAAGAATCCAGGTGCCATTCTGAATTAGGGCCTTATATTCAATGTTCGTAGCTTGTCTCCACTCATGTATCTTGTCAGCCTATTTGAATGTTGTTGGTTCAGTCTGAATGGTTGTAGCATTATAGATTTTGGGTTTGAAAACACCCTTTTTTGACCTTGTGTTCATATTGTGGTCATTTTGAGCCAACCTTAGTGGAACGACTATAAGTGCAATTTCAGGAACTTGAACTGGAGTTTCTTGTATGGATGAGTTAGTAACAGGTGTGGACAAATTAATGGAGTCATCAATAGTAGAAATATAGTTATCTATATTGGGTAAGGGAGTATAAGATGAAGAAATTGGAACTGAAGTAGGTGGAGATAGAATTGGTGAAGGGTAGTTAATAAGAGGGATGTTGGCAGGACTAGATGGTTGGAAATTATTGTTTAGTGAGTCAATAGAAAGAAGTTGAGAAAAGGGAAAAGTATTCTCATCAAAGACAACATGCCTTGTAATGTAAAATTTTCCTGAACTTGGATTTAAGTAGAGATAACCTTTGTATTTATCATTATAACCAACAAAAACACAATGAACTGATTTAAATTGCATTTTGATTGAGTTATAAGGTTGAGTATATGGAAAACATGAGCGACCAAAAACCTTTAAAAAATGATAGTGTGGTTTTATGTTGTAAAGACATTCAAAGACAGATTCGAAGTTTAAAACAGAGGTTGGTAAATGATTTATGAGATAAACAGCTGTTGAAAAAGCATATCCCAAAATTTGAAAGGAAGTTTGGCATGAGCCAAAAGGGTAAGACCAACTTCTATGATGTGCCTGTTCTTCCTTTCAACTCTCCCATTTTGTTCAGGTGTTCTAGGACAAGAAAACCTAGATATAATACCTAGACTTTGAGAAAAAGATTGCCAGTGGCATGAACTCAGTGCCACAATCAGATTGCACAATTTTAATTTTGGTATCAAATTGTCTCTCAACATAAGCTTTGAAATCTAAAAAGATTTTGTACCTTGGTCTTTTGTTTCTAAAAGAAAAGGCCAGGTAAATCGGATGCAATCATCAACAAAATGTATGTAATATTTACACCATTTAGTAGATAATACAAGAGCCAGACCCCAAAGATCCATATAAATGAGTTCAAAAGGTTTTCCAGCTATTTTTTATTTTCAAGAAATGGTAATTTTTTGCTTTTGCCAAGCTGACATGAAGAACAAAAAGTGATTTCCTTATTCAAATTAGGATGAACATTACAAGAGGAAAGTAAGTTGCTTAAGATTTGAACACTAGGGTGACCTAGTCTAGAATGCCAAATATCTATACTCTGGTTTCTGGAAAGCTTAAAAAATGGAATACAATCATCTGGAATAGAAAGATTTGTAAAAGTAGTGTCTTTGGTTGCAATAAAACCGGTTCCTTTGGCTTGAGAATTGGCTTTTATTGTATAGAGACCATGTTCAAGTTTGCCTTGAAGCAATACCCACTTCGAATTGACATCCTTTATCAAGAACAAAGAAGGGTAAAATTCAAGAAAAAACATTGTTATATTGACATAGCTTACTTACACTAACAAGGTTAGAAGAAATTTTCGGAACACACAAAAACATTGTTTAAATGTAAAGATTCAAATGAGATATTAGAATTTAAAAAGGTAGAACCGGTATGAGTTATAGGAAGTTTTTTACCATCTCCAACTGCTATTTTGTCATTGCCATTGAAAGGATTTGTTGAGCTGAGATTGTTGATGCTTGGAGTTATGTGGTGAGTAGCCCCTGAGTCCATGAACCAAACTGAATCTTGAACAAAATCTGGAGTAACAATCATTGCTACCATTTTGTTGGTTCTATTTGTATTGGTAGGCTTGTAGTTGATATTATCGAATCTGTGATAGCAATTGATGGCAATGTACGCAAATTTTCGACAAACTTGACATTGAGGTCGAGTTCGACCATTCTTGTTCCTTCTTGGAGGAGGAGTTGTTGTATTGATTAACACCATTGAAGTTTTGGTTATTGTTTATAGAAGTTGCACCTTGATAATATGATCTTTGATTCTAATTCTTGAATCTATTGAAGTTGCCCTACCTTGAAGCAAGATTTTGTAGCAAGAATGGAGGTGTCTGTCATAATTGAGTTGATCAATTCGCTCTTCATGAGCAAGGAGAAGACTATGAAGTTCTGCAAGTTTGATTGGTTAAGTATGCGAGGTAATGGATACCACAAAAGAGAGATAGTCACTGTCTAAACCACCAGGAACGTACATAATGTGGTCTTTTTCAAACATTGGTTCATTGATAGCATTTAAGCTATCAACGATCTTTTTGATGTGAAGAAGAAAATTTGACATCTTTTTGGAGCCCTTTTTAGAGGAGTGAAGTTCTAACTTGAGCTGCATAATTCAAGCTTGATTGGTGGAGGAGTAGAGTGTTTCAAGAGCCTTCCAGGAGGCATAAGACATCTTATAACCTATGATTTTCATGATTATACTCTCTGTGAGAGAGGAGTAGATCCAAGAAAGAAGCATCTTGTCTTTTCTAAGCCAAGCAGTGTAAAGGGGATTGAGGGTAGTAATTTCTTGATGAATCAAGAACTGAGATGGACATTGATTAGTTCTATCAATGAATCCTTCTAGGCCATGTGCTATGATAACATTTTACATCTGCATCTTCCATAACAAGAAATTATTGGGATCAAGTTTAATAGAAAGACTATGATTCAGATTAGCAGATGGGCCAACGTTAGAAGAAGAAGAAGAAGAAGATGAAGATGAGGAAGAAGTTATGTCGCTGGACAAAGGCTCTAATACCATGAAAGAGTTAGAGAAAGAAAAGAGCGCAAGAGTTTAGAAAGTAATACTTCTCATATTAACAAAAACGTTAATACTGAGTTGTTCTTTATAACAGAGGAAAATTACAAGAGCCAATAACAAGGGATTACAAGGATTGCTAGCATGTCAATCTAATAGCCTTTGATTATAGAAAAGAATCAAAGGGCTAAGAGATAACAAGACTTAGAAGAGTTCTAAAAGGAAGAGTTTAACTAGGAAAAATATAACAGACAAAGTAACAACTTCCTATAAGAGGAAAGTTTTAATTTTCTGCCTTATCAAAGATTTACCAACTTCAATGGAAAAAGAAACTGAGAAGGCCCCCCAAGCTATTTTGGGTTCATGATCTAAGACAGGAAGCAGCAAAGTTCTAATTCATTGGTGAGGTCTCTCCAAGAGAGGCAACTTGGGAAAATCGATATGTTTTGCTAGAGCGTTTCCCTGATTTCATCCTTGAGGACAAGAATGCCATTTACAGAGGGAGGAGCTACTATAGGTCATCAATTTCTCTTCAACAACTATAATTATTGACCAAGTCAAATGGTTAGAAGTTTGAATAAGTTAGGCTATTAGTTTTATTCCATTTCCTTTTATTTCTCCTTATTTTATGTCAATAATGTATAAATTAGTTTTACTTTAGAAGTTCTTTGTTTTTTCTATTTCATTTCCTATTTTTATGCATGTAAACATTAGGCAAGTATATATCCCTTGCCAAAGATTGAATAAAGTATCCTGGAAAAAGAATTATTCACAACCTTGTTTTTTGGTAGATTTTGACCCTTGAAGGATCAAGTCTTTTTCTTATCTCATTTCTTTTTATTTATTTTACACTCGAGATTTAGATTGAATTTTGTTCATGAAAACCTTTTTTATTCAATTATAATCAATTTTTGTTTTCTCTGTTGTGAGGAAAACATCTGTTACAATGGCAAAAACGAAAAACTCCCAAGTCTCGGCCTTTGTCAACCACGATGAAGAATTCCATATAAATCATGTCAACTATGTTGATAAAGTGGCCAAGATGATGGAAATGCTAAAGAAGTATGAGGAGATGAACAAGGTTGATAATTTGATAGTGACAATTAGGAAGTTATTCGATGAACAAATAAAGATGATTAAGGTTGAGAATCACGATCTGAAGACCTTAATAGAGAAGCCAGAGAAGAATGCTGAAGAAGAAGTAGAAGGAAGAGGGGAGACTTGTGCAAAGGGTGATAGCCGTAAGCAAGAAGAAAATGTTTTAGAATCTGAAGGTTCGGAAAAGCATTCCTGCTCAAGAAACATTCTAGGAAAAGGAAGACATATCAAGAAAAGGGGAAAAAAAAAAGCCATCAATCCAACAAGGAGGAGCCATCAAAGAAGCTATCTTGATGAGGAGCAAGATAAACTGAGGATGAATGAGGGAATGATTGCTGAAGTGGCCAAAAGGCTCGGAGGCACAAGAACTCCAACTTCGTCAAATCTCGCTGATATGGCAATTTGAGGGATGTCCAGATCACCCTTCACGGAGTGGATAGAGGAAGAAGTCAAGCCAAGGGATTTTAATCTGCCTACATTTAGCAAATTCTATGGGATGACTAATCTAATATCCCATCTGATGTAATTCAGACAAAAGATCTCTCTAGAAACTTCGAACGAGGCCCTAATGTGCAAGTTGTTCGTCACAACCCTAGTTGGGAATAATTTGGCTTGGTTCATTTAACTTCTAGCCAGATCATTTAAGAGCTTTGAGGATCTTCAGAGGAATTTTGTAGTGCTATACTACAGAAACAAGCCACAAGAGGTAACTATGGGAGATCTTCAGTCGGAAAAGAACTATGACGATTTCCAGAGGTTCTTGGACAAAATGAATCATATTCACAATCTGGACTCACATTTGGCAACAAATTTCTTCATTAGGGATCTTGTTAGCAGCTCTTACATGCCTGAAGATTTCTTAAAGGTGCCACCATATGATATGTCTGATGTCAAGTGTCATTCAGAAGGTTTGATCAAAGTTATGGAGAACCGACAGAGGACGGCTTAAGTTGTTGCAGTTGCTTTCTCAAAAGCAACCGTGAAAAAGGATAACAGTCAAAGGGCCTCTTTGAGAAAGAACTACAAGGATGATAGGCATCCAAGGCAAGGAGATCATAAAGAATCTAAGATGATAGTGGTGGGAGAAAATAATAGGAAAATCCATTTCAAGTATGAAGAAGAGGCTTACAAGAAGCTGAGGCTGGTGGATGACGAGGTAGTCTATGAGTTCATTATCTCGCAGAAATTGTTTTTAGAGAATCAAAGATTAGGGTCATCTCAAAGTTTCATTCCCGTTGAAAACTGTAGAGCATCTCGTATGTGCCTATCACAAAGATCACGACCACTCAACTTCGAGGTGCAAGATCTTGTATGAGCAATTGAGGAATGTCATGGAGAAGGGAAAGCTACTAGAATATCTAAAAAGGAAAGTACAATCAGAGTCAGGAACTTTCACTAAGGATCTGAAGTATAGGATGGGTCTAAGCCAAGGAGGAAAATCAGAGGTTGGAATAAACAAGACAACCGAGTATACGGAGCCTCATAGAATAGTGTCTTACATTTGGCAAGAGAGACACGAAGAAGGTCACAGACAATATAGAAGATTCAAAGATCGAGCTGGAGAAAGAATCCTTAGGATTAGAACCTTAGAATTTCAAGTGAACAATGTGTCAAATAGACCATCAAAGGCAATCTACAGTGCTTTGATAATATTTTTTAAGAAGGATTTTGAAACTATTACTATTACACATGTGGACCCATTAGTGATTAAGCTGAGGATTGCCATTGCAATAGTTTTCTAGGGTGCTGGTAGATGGAAGGAGTAGCTCAGACATTATCATTTGGGAAACCTTCTGAAGGATGGGGATTGACAAAGACCTAATCTAGCCGAATCAACACCTTATCCTCGTCTTCAACAATTTAGAGTTAATGCCTATGGAAACAATTACTCTTCACATCTATGTAGCTGAAAGGGTGGTGATGATTAATTTCATGGTGGGCAACACTTTATCCCCGATGAATGTCATTGTGGGGAAGTAATGGATTCACTCCATCAGAGGAGCAGTATCAACCCTTTACTAAGTCATGCACTGCCAATCACTTAATGGGTTGTATACTATTGATATCAAAGGAGATCAGATCCAATCCAGAAGATGATACAACATCAGTCTCAAATAAGGAGTTTAGAGGATGTCCGAGGAGCATATTCAAAGGTTTTTCCAAGGCTAAGGGGAAGGGAAATGATGAAGACAAATAGAAATTAAAGGACTACCTATCGGCTTACCTAAAAAGAGTGGAGGAATAAACAGATGAGCTTGGGACAACAATAGAAGAATTGGAGGAAGTAATTCTTAATAAGGTAGAACTAGGAAAGAAAAAAAAGTGCTAGTAGGAATCCTATTGTCAAAAGAAGAGAAGAAGGAGATAGTTGAGATGCTGAGAAAAAATAAAGACGTATTCATGTGGTTCCACCGAGACATGCTCGAGGTAGATCCATCCAAAGCAAGACACTGCTTGAACATAGAACCAAGCTTCCCTCCAATCAAGCAGAAATAAAGGAGGCTTGCCCTAGAAAGAAATCAAATTATCAACGAGGAGATTGACAGGTTGCTAAAAGTCGGTGCCATCAAGCCTTGCCGTTATCCAAAATTGATCTCTAACATGGTTATGGTGAAGAAGAAGAGTGGGAAATGAAGAGTCTGCATCAACTTCACCATTTTAAACAAGGAATGTCCGAAGGATAGCTGCCTACTTGTGGGGCACTAGGTTTTATCAGAATACTTAAAATGCAATTAAGTGAAAATCAGAGTAATTTTTTTTTTTTGAATTACTTTAAAACACTTGAAATACTTATAGTGGTTTGAGGAAATACTTTGGTGGATTAGTGTAGGATCCACTTGCTGATAAAACTCGATCGTCACCAAAACCTTTTACTTAAAGTGCATTTGCAGAAAAGCTTGTAAATGAAACATTAATAAAATGCTAACAAATCAAAAGTTCATTAGACTAATAATATTACAAACCACTTTTACTTGAACTTGAATTAAAAGAACTTGGGGACCGTTTGGTTCAGCATTTTGCAATATATGAAACAGAGTTTTTTGTTTGGTTCAAAGTATTTGAAATAGAGATTGCTATTTGGTTTAGAGTATTTGAAACAATGTTTTTTTTTTTTTAAGTATTCAAAATAGAGTATTTGCAACATTTTTTTTTTATCTTGTTTATTTCGCATTATTTAAAACGAGCTCGTAATTTATCTAAATTTTAGATAAGCCAAATTAGAACAAAACATTTTAAATTTTTGCATTAATATCCTAAAATGTTGCACATTTTAACAAATAGTATATACATCATTCATAGTAAAATGCCTAAGCTAGTTTTGATTTGGATAAGTCCACATCAACTCTGTTACACCATCCTGAAATTGTCCCATTGCTATTCCATCACCCTGTTCTTGCTAGGTCAATGGTTCTCCATCATACTTGATGTTATCTTCGTCCTGATGATCCTCATCCGCGGTTAGGCTCACTTTGTCACTGGATGACATCATGAGAAAGTTTTGAACAACGGCACAAGCTATGATTATATCCCTTGGCGTCTATGATGGATACAAAGGCACCCATCTGAGAATGCGAAATCTATTCTTCCAAATGCTGAAAGTTCTTTTCATGGCATTGTGAAGCGATGCGTGACTGTAGTTGAACATCTCCTTCTTGCGATCTTCGCCAACCCTCCTCCGATTATGAAGATGATAGTTTGTGTCACGATATGGGGCCATATATCCACGTCAGTTTACGTACCCAGAATCTACCACATAATATTTACCTACAATTGACAATACAAAATTGTTAACACGAGTCGTAAAAAAAATTTCAGTAGATCATATAGCAAAGAAACATTTACACTTACCCATGGGTGGTTTCGGAAATGCAAAAGTTGGGTCGCTCTGCGCATCTTGTAAAACCTGAGCATCATGAACTGAGCCCTCCCATCCAGCAACGATATAAGTAAATTTCAAAGCAAAGTCTACTATCGCTAGTATGTTCTGACTCGTATAACCTTTCTTGTTACTGTAAGCTGCTTGGAGGTGCGCCGGGACAATACAAGGAATGTGTGTCCCATTGATGGCTCCTACACATTCCTAATTTATGAAACAGCATATGTTGTGACGTCAGCAACATACTAACTAGCTAGTACTAAAACAATTATGATATTTTATATTCTTACACTTTATCGAAAGTAAAAAAAAAAAAAAAAAATATGTACACACCTGAAAATATGGGTAGTAGTTAGGATTGTTGGCTATGACCGGTGACATATTGTCAAAATCAGGCAGGGCAATAAATCGAGGAGCCAATTGAACTAGGTGGGAGCAAATATTGTTGAAGTGTCTGCTAACGGTTTCACTCGTAGCTACTCCGTCAGCTGCTATCGCAATTTCCGATGATTGTCATAAACATCAATAACTACTCCTTAACAGTTAATGACCTTATGTCTCGAACTCCGTTCTCTTCGAGCAACCCGCACAACCTAATGAAGCACGCCTTGGACATTTGAAAGATTTCAACAAACCGTCCGTCATGACCTGCTAGAAGATCTAGCATCCGATCACGACTAGTGAAAGAGGACACCTGTTTTGGTATTCTTGAGGCCGATCGGATCTTCCGAACCAAGTAGTCCATCACCAGAATAATGAGAACCGTTTCCTCATCCGAGTTCGACATCGTTAACCTGTTCATTGAAGAGTCAAGCATATTGTAATTTTTCAAATCACACGTTGTAGGCATCAAAACAACAGTAGACATTTATTGGACGACTAACATGTAACCCATATCAAAAGCACAAGTAAATCCTTAATTGCACTAATAGTACACATACAAACTGCAATTGTCTACATTTCTCTTAATCATGAAAACAAAAAGCCGATAAAAGGTCTCATGTAATACTACGTCCCAAATAAATGACGTACTCATATAATAAGTACGTCTAGCAAATCACAATAGTATATCAATAAAAAAAATCATAAAGTATACGGTACAACAAAGCGAATGTAACTACTCCTAAAATGCTCTTTCATCATAAGAAAAATTGGCTGAGCATCTGGGTTAACCCGAAAAAACTCAAATGCATTAACAATATGCTGCTCGCTCAAATCACTCAACTCGGAAGCAATGTCTACAATCTAACACATCAAGTCTTCTCGTGGCCCGGACTGTTTGGATTGCTCAGAACTAACACCTTTGTCCAACTTTGACACCAAGGCCGATGCCAAAGTCAACATATTAGACTCGTACTCCACCTTTGTTTTCCCCTTCTTCTGCTCGCCTTTACCCTACCCCCCTACCCCCCCGAGACGAACTTGCCTTCTTGTCCCCAAAATAAGGACCCGTGTCCATCGTGGTCTCATCGTAATCCTCGTTCCCTGAACTGTCATAGTCATCCGCATCGTTGCCCCGTGACAGATAAGGATCAGTGGATGGCACTGCATTGTTGCCGGTGGCCAACGAACCCCCGAATATGGCATGATGCAGGTCGTAGTGCTCAAGACCGAACCTCATATATTTTAAGGCTTTATCTCTCTAAAAAATAAAACAAAGCGATTAGACTTTTTTCGTGGTCATAGTATAAACAATGCAGACAACAAAACACAAAAGTCTTTCAAAGTTCCATACACAGCAACTTACTTCATAGTAATCGTCCCATTTCTAATCAAGACACTTGACAGTCCATAGCACATCATACCAACCTAAACCAGAATCATTTTTTACACTAGTGAATAACATGCAGTCCTTCCTAAAACGCTAGTACCTAGAGCACAGTTGTTTGATCTTAAACAACGACCCATGCTTGGCAGAAATAATGCCAACCCACTGTGTGTATGTGGGCATCAGGGTGTTTTCCCAGCATTTTGGCTGCTAAAACTAGCCAAAAGCTCCAAAAACTCTAAGCTGGTCACAGCGGTCCAGTGAGTGGGGGAATGTGTTCGTGGCATCTAAGAAATGACAAACAAGCTATAACAAAATGAACATAGAAGCAACAACAGATAGCGAAAGGCAAAACTAAATGAAAACTCACCTATCACATGTTACATAAACCTAACGGTCATGATATATGTAATTCAAACAAACATTGACCTATAATATACAATACTTAAACCAAAAATGTCATGCAAATAATATTACCAAACCATAACAGTAAGGTGTGACGTACAGGTATGTTATCCTCACAATTGGATAACGTAACCGACGTATCTCAGGGATATGTATCCTCATCATCGCCCAGTCGAACCTGCGTGGCCCAAGGGTATATTACCCTCATCATTGTCGAACTGAAATCACTTGGCTAAGGGTTAAATTACCCACATCATCGCCAATCTGAACTCACGTGGCTCAGGAGTTACTAACCCGCATCATTGCCCAACCATACTCAGCCTAAAAACCAAAATCAAGTGCACAAATGCTTTTGTATCTGTTCATTATCAGTGAGCCCTACAAATCACCCAAACAATGGACATCATAATAGTACAACTAGCATCCATAAGCTCAGTAATCACCCCACAAACTCTAAACAAGGCACAAATCAGACGTAATCTCATAAATCACCCAAAAAATCCTAAACAGGTCACAAATCATGATGTAATCTCAAAAATCCACCAATATATCCAAAACAGGACACATATCAACCATAATCTCATAATTCACCCAACATATACAAAACAGGTCATAGATCAGCCATATTATCATAAAGCACCCAACAAATCCAAAACATGACACAGATCAGCCATAGTCTCATAAATTCACCCAACATATCCAAAACAAGTTACATATCAGCCATATTCTCAGAAATCACACAACATATCCAAAACATGACACATAACAGCCAACAAATTCGACCAAAAATCCATCAAATAAATCAACATGTAATCCAATAATTATCCTCAACTCCATCAAACAAATCAAACACAACACGAATTAGACAAATGAACACATATAACGCAAATATCAACATAAAATCCACCAAAATATAGAAAAACATATCAAAATAGAGAACA
>WUAT03256653.1:0-11149 GCA_010015005.3 Ulmus americana | reverse complement strand
AGATACAATTATAAAATAAGTTTTTATTATAGGGCTAGGACGTATCCCAACCATGATTATGCTTTTAAATAATTTAATTTAATTTTCTACTAGACATTAATTTATTTGTGTATCTACTATGTGTCTATTGCTTTCACTTCTTTTGGATCCGAATTTTGAATGATTGCATGATCTAGGTTGAGATCAAGAGATGATATATAGATTAGATCGATATAGTATAATACTTTAGGTTGAATGAATGGTAGAGATACATTAGTATGACATAAGAAATTAATAGTTAAATCTATAACAATTCCATTTAAATTCTTCTGCATCCTCTGGTTCTTCAATGGATCCTATGAAAACCCCCTTAGTTTTTCAATAAAGCCATCAATATTTCTGGCCATGATCTCTAAAACCCATTGTTTTAGTGGATTAGTTCCATCCATTGTTCAGCTGTAATCTTCCGTACGTTCTCTGACATTGTCATTAATATTATCATGTCACTCAAGCATTGAACTTCTGGAAGCAGAAGCCTTTCAATTACCCAAATGGAAATATGCCCTTCTTTTTATATCTGCTGATTATTATTTTAGTTGTGAGACTCTATGGCACATTGTAAATGTTCCAAAGTGTCATGTTAATTCAATAAACATTAGTGTGCTTTAATATTTGTGGATGACTCATGAACATTATCTAAGTTCGTATGGGCTTGTTTGGATTGCAATTTTGGAGTATTCTGAACTGGATATGTGCTTGAAACTGTATTCTGAAACAGAGTATTTGAATAGGATATGTGTTTAGAATAGTACTCTGAACACAGTTAGATCCGTTCTTTTCGTGATTTAAACAATATTTTGATGATTCAAATTGGGTATTTGAATATTATTCTGAAATGATGTTTTTTTCGTGATTTGAATAATGATTAAATGAGTGATACTACTGAAATGGTGTTCTTTTCATAATTTGAATCATGATTATGAAGTGATATTCTTTACATGATCTGAATCATAACATGGATACGGTAGAAAGTAGGAGATTGTAGAAAATAGGGGAAAGAACAGTATGTGATCTGAATCATGATTCAAATCATCAAAACAAGATATTGCAATAGCGAAAAGAACGGAGCCAATATTTGAAATTTTGTTGCATTTTTTTTTTCATTGTTTAATTAGATTAATTTAATTTAATTAGGTTGTAATTGGAGAATACAATTACCATTGCTATTACAATTATCATTACCTTTGCCAATTTATTATTTTTATTTTCATTACTATTACCAATACCATTACAATTACTATTATCATTACTAATTTAACTTTACCATTACTATTACCAATTTATCATTACAATTACCATTATTATTATTATTGTTGTTGTTGTTGTTGTTATTGTTATCATTACCATTATTATTATTTTGAAAAAAAGAATCATTAAAAAATCATTTTTTGGGATTATTTTGAATAGTGACGAGTATTCACATGCTATTTTAAAGTGGATATTCTGAACAGAAAAGCAAACACACCTTTTTGTTGGGCCAATATTTAAGATACTCTATAGGGTATTCTGAACAAGATTCAAACAATTTTATTTTAACCTTTTTTATCAATCTACCAACATTTAAATTTTATTTTATTTTATTGCAACTGCTATATTACTAGATTCGTAAATTTAATTTTTGATAACTGAGTTGTTATGTTGTTATGGGCAATGGAAGTCAAATATTTGTACTTATGTTAGGCATAAATTTAGAAAGTAAGATTAGGGCTTATTTCCTTATTTCAGTTGAGGAATAATTTCCTTATTTCAATTTAATTTTATATTCCCATTGCTATCTAGTTTCCTATGTTGAGTATTAGGTTTGCCTATAAATAAGGTTGATTGTAATACATAATGTTGACTTTATTGATAAAATACAGTGGCCATTAAATTTCCTTCTGCTTGGTTTTCTCTCCTAAAATTTTCTCTAACTCTCTCATTCTCCCTAAATTTCTCTCTTTCCCTACATAAATTGGTATCAGTGCCTAGACTGTTCAAGTTCTGAATTTTTTCTCATGCTGAAACACGACAAAATTACTTCTCTTCAGCTTTCATCACAGTCCACAACAAGTAGCAACCTATAACTGCGAGATGACCCTTGCACTCCGCTGGACCTCTCCTCCACCAACTCTTATCAGTGCTTTGATTGAATTAATATTCTAGACTTTTGGTCTCCTATTTATTTATTTTTATCAAAGTTAACTGATAGCTTCTAATGGCATTTTATTGCAAGTTGTGACTGCTGCTAGAATTTTATATTGATTTGTAGAAACAGAGTTGTTATGGGTGTATTGACCATTTTACTAGATCTTCCACAGGTGGTAATGCTGATTATGCAATGGATATGCACCAGAAAGAACAACTTCATGACAATACCATGTCAATGATGCAGTCTCAACACTTCTCTGTGCGTCTACTTGGAAAATGTCTTTTTTTTTCCTTTCTAATTACTTGTGTTGTGAGTTTGTGCTTACACTTCGATCTGTCATTGCACAGATGGGAAGGTCTTCTGGGTTCAATCTTGGAGGAACATATTCCTCTCATCGACCTCAGCAGCAACAGCAACATGCTCCATCAGTTAGTAGCACTGGTGTCTCCTTCACACCTGGAAACAATCAGGATCTTTTCCATTTACATGGTTCGGATATGTTTCCGTCTTCACATTCGTCCTATCACTCCCAGGTTAAAATTTTGAGACTCAAATGCAGAATAAAAGATATTGATTTTGAATTTAAAGACTATTTATGTCATCTATTTATTTTTACATTTCATTTTGGTTAGACAAGTGGACCACCTGGGATTGGATTAAGACCAAATAGTGTTTCTGGGATGGGATCTTATGAGCAGTTAATCCAGCAGTATCAACAACACCAGAATCAGTCGCAGTCCCAGTTCCGCCTGCAGCAAATGTCTGCTGCCAATCAGTCATTTAAGGATCAGGGGTTGATATCCACACAGGCAGCACAATCTGCATCTGACCCATTTGGGTTGCTGGGATTGTTAAGTGTGATAAGGATGAGTGATCCTGATCTTACGTCTCTTGCACTTGGGATTGATCTGACAACACTCGGGTTAAATTTGAATTCTCAAGAAAATCTTCACAAAAATTTCGGTTCACCTTGGTCAGATGAGCCTGCTAAGGGTGATCCGGAATTCAGTGTGCCGCAATGTTATTATGCTAAACAACCCCCTCAATTACATGTGTGTGAGCTGCTTCCATATTTTATATTTTTTGTTCATAATGGTTTGCTCACTTACTTTCTCCTCTTGCTGAATCTGTTAATGGTGGTTTCAGCAAGGTTACTTTGCCAAGTTCACGGTGGAAACACTGTTTTATATATTCTACAGGTGCTTCTCTAATCTCTCGCCCCCCCTCTCTTATCGTGGCCTTCTTAAGATGTTTGACCTTTCTTTACTTCCTCTTTCGTAGCATGCCCAAAGATGAAGCTCAATTATATGCTGCAAAAGAACTGTAAGCTCTCTCCTTTTAATTTTTGTATGCATCCGTTTTTGTTTGTATATGTATACAAGGGTGATGAAATTAAAGAGGTGGTGAAGCTTGTTGCTGACAGCTATTGTGACATCTTTGGTTGGCAGATATAACAGAGGGTGGTTTTATCACAAGGACCATCGGTTGTGGTTTATAAGGGTCCCCAACATGGAGCCGCTTGTTAAAACACACACCTATGAGAGAGGATCATATCACTGTTTCGATCCAAGCACTTTCGATACAATCCGCAAGGTTTGTACTGATCTCTTCTGCTGCCAATTTCAATTAACTTCTCTCCATTTTTGGAATTTATCGCCCGTTATTATAAGTTTGCTGAGTAGGAGGTAAAATTTGGCTGCAGGACAATTTTGTGCTTCATTATGAAATGTTGGAGAAAAGACCGGTTATTCCTCAACATTGACAAAGATTTTCTGTTCGTATGAATTCCTATTGTTAGAATTGATAGTTTCTGATTTGGCAATTGTAACCAAATATCATCTCTTTCAAATGCTTAGCCGTTCTCTTCAATTACTTTCTCTCAATATTAGAAAAGTGTTTTGCCTCTCAATATGGTAAAATGGGAAGCAGTTATTAGTTCCACTACCTCCATTTTATTTAATGAACAGAAAAGCTTTAAGAAGCTGCATAGACAAGGGCCAAAGCCCAAACAACCAGCCAACCCGGGAAGTGGTTTATCTGCTAAAAGAGCAGACAACACCTTCCAACAACCAGACCAAGAGACTTTCTCTGCACTGCCATTTTCGCAAGCGAGCAAGAAAATTGATAGTCTGAGGGACATGGATGAGTTTACCAAACTAAGAACAGTCAGCCTCCTGAAGCACCTCCAACGGCAAACCAAAGTCAAAACAAGAAGCAATCGAGAAGGTCCCGAGACATCTTTAGGCCCCAAAATTCCATGTTTAATCGCTAGAGATTTCGCCATCATTAGATAAGGGCAAGCAGGGACTAAAAATAAATAAAAAGTATATCTCAATCCCTATCGATTGTGATTTAGCATTTTGGTCCCTCTTCAAATTTTTTGGTCACTAGCGTCTTTATTATTTGTGTTCAATTGCAAATGCACTAATTTTATTTTATTTTTTTTATTTTTTTTTCCATTTTAGAGTAAAAGAGTGCAAGTGTTTTGCTTAATCTGCACCACAAAGTCAACTTTTAAAATTCAATACATTGCTTAAGAAAACGAACTATTCTTCAACACTGACCCAGACAAACTTATGAACATCCATAATGCAAATTTTTGGTTCATCTTCACCAAAAGGTCATCTTTTCAGATTCCATACGTCGCTAAAAAGATGAACCATTCTTTAACACAGACCCAGACAATACAACCATTGCAAAAATTTGGTTTTGAATATATTTTCATTGCCCACTTACAAAACTTAATACATATATTTCATTGAGATTTTTCTAATTATTTGTTTAGTTTTTACAGCTTACGTCCATATCCTACATCTAATTGTATACAAGTGTAACGCCTAAAGATATTGTTTTATAACAAAATCAAACTGCATGAATTTGCACAAGTGACTATTCCAAAAAAAGAAAGAAAAAAAACGAATTTGCACAAGTGACCTGATATAATAAACTTGCGTAGGTATGTAAAAATAGAATAGACAATATATATAACTGTATACACTCAATAACCGGCCATCATTAAAGAAAACAGAGATGATATGTAATAATATGAAAGCAACTCATCAAGCACAAACACAGCACATGAATCTACAGAAGCATTTTCTGGGGACTCCTATGGATACACATAATATTTTAATGTACACACCTCAAAAATTTCGAACCATCTTAGACGTGTATTTTCCCCAGTCTTCTTGTTGCGTACCTCAACTGAAGCTTCATCACCACCAAGATGATCAAGATCTGCAGGAAGGTAGAGTGATGCCGCCACAAGCAGCAGCAATAATTATGTACAGCAACAGAACGATAAGGCACGTCAACAAGGCCCTGTGAATAACAAACAATATGTTATATACTTTAATCAAAATTTCCCCAGGGCTGCTCGCGGTTCATTCTAAATGTCATTCCAACAAAAAATATCATCTTAACCAAATTCTGTTTAGCACTTCAAACGAAATCAAGAGCTGATAGTATACTAATTGCTATACAATATGTTGTATACTTGTAAACCGTTTCTTTATCCATGTAATGAAGTTGCATTAATGGCATATCATTTATCTTATTCCCTTTGTTCGGTGCAGAATTTGTTATGCCACAATGATTTTTATAGAAATGCAGGAGAACTAATGAAATGGAAGGTTTCAGAACCTGAACACATAATTAATACAGGTAACTCAAGAAATACTGAAATCACATCCATTTGAGCTGTACAAATATTTTGGGTACAAGATCAGGCAAAAAACTGATGGTCATACTCCAACATTTAAAATGGCTACAAGGTTTTCTTATTCAACTTATCTCCATCATCATATTGTAGACATTGGAAAAGTAAGCTTTCCTAAAGGGGTCAAATATCAACTAGATGAAGAGTTTAATCAATTCATTTTAGTCAATCCTATGAGTTGTCTATTCGTACGGAAGTATTAAATTACAAAGTATGGACCACTTCCACTCCACATTGGTATGATATTGTCCACTCATTGAGCCTAACAGGCTCATACCAATGGAGGTGGTGTCCCATACTTATAAACCATGGATATTCCCCACGCTTAGCCAATGTGGGACATTTTAACACTCCCCCTCGAGTCGATGCAATCCAACTTGAGGGACATTTCAACAGGAGGAAATAGGTAACATTTAATATTTGCAAAAGGTTCTGGATGCCCATTTAGTATCCATATAATAATTACTACCGATACCCTATTTGGCATGGAATTGAGGTTTTTGATGGAGAATTTGAGAAGTAGTATTTAGATACCACTGGGAATTGTAAAGTATTTGAAATTAGTATTTGAATTTATCTTTTTTCAAAAACCAAAATAAAATAAATAAATAAATAAAAACCACTGAACAATTGTTTGGTTAAATATAAGAAAATAGTTTTAAAAAAAAGTTGACTTTGGTAAAAAAAAACTTGAGTTTGTGAGAGGGAATACTGATGGATTATTTTGCCAAAAAAATTAGAATTAGAAATTTTTTTTTTCTTTTTGTAAAAAAAACGTATGTATGTGTTGGTTATATCTAAATGGATAGGCCCAAAATTGTTGAGAGAGGGACTATTCACGCGTATTTGAGCCAGAAAGTGAGTATGGAAGAGGAAATACTTAAGGATATTTAAGCCACTTGGTGCCAGCCCAATTGGTGAGGGAGGGGTGGGAAAAGGGAGAGATACATAAGTATTTGTTTTGTGAAAAATGCTTAAAAAGAACTCTGTATCAGCAGAATGAGTAGTACTTACAAGAGCTTGGCATTTTTCATCCAAAGAGCTCTACGGAGACGCTTTGACTGTTTCTTGAAGTGAAATGCACCATCTTGCATAGTTGCAGTTTTATCAACAAGAAGC
Organism: Ulmus americana; assembly: GCA_010015005.3. Taxonomy (NCBI): domain Eukaryota; kingdom Viridiplantae; phylum Streptophyta; class Magnoliopsida; order Rosales; family Ulmaceae; genus Ulmus; species Ulmus americana. The sequence continues at coordinate 4,145 of WUAT03256653.1, read as the reverse complement.
TCAATCCGATCACCTCTCTCCAAAATTTTCTCCACGTTCTCAACCATTATAGTTCGTATCTGCATAATAGATGTATCTGCTTCTTAGATGGAAACATTACTACAATGGTAGTATAACTAAGTACATTCCTAAAGATAGCATGGCCAAAAAATAAATGTAAATTAGAGCAGTATGAACTCTGTAAAACTCTAAAAGTACAATAGCATTAATCAAGTATTTCAAAACCAACCACAAAAAGTAAACAACCAGCAGGTGTATAGTCACTGAAAAACTATTTGTGCTCACAATCAAATTTGAACTATCTAACTAAATAAGAGACAGAATAAGAGAACCCTGATTAATATAAATTCCGGGCATTCATAGTAGCCAACATGGTAAATAATCCGAAACAGTAAGTGAGTTTTCTTTTTACAAGTCACGACTCACATCTCCAGTTGGTAATTTGTAAGATATTTTCTAATTTGGGCCTAAGCCAAAAGGTATCATACCATTGGATCATAACAAGTGTAGATGTGGGAGCATAAGTAAGTCATGGTTTATTTTCCTGTGCACCAACACCAACACTAGAGCCTAAATGATATAAAACAATTCTCTTAGCATGTTAAAACATTATTTTCTTCTCAAATAATCAGTAGCCATGAAAATCTTGCATCCATGAAGATAATAGGAAAGGAAATATTAGATATATGGAGAATAAATTTCAAATGAACCACAGGATACTTGCCTCACCAACTTCGCCTCTTACACGGTTGAGGGTATCTGCACTAGGATTGCTGGAGAAAAATTCCATCTGCTGATGCAAAACCCTCGAAAACTCGTCATTCATTGCATAGGCAGGCGCATAATGTGCCACTCTACCATAATTTTTCATGAATCTCATATGAATATCTTCCAAATATGAGAAAGGTATTCTTCCTGCATCAAGGAAAAGGGTAAGGCACTTGAAACCATTACTAAAATGATGTAATAGGATAAGGAGTTTAACATAAATGTTGAACATTTGTATCACAACAAATAGAGAAGATGAACAATTGGACTGATAAAGCCAACTGGCAAGACAACTTCGTGTGTATAGGCATAGTTATGAAAGTGTTCTTTGAAACCCATATAAAAATAGTGAGAATATCAAACATGAAGCAACAAAGCTGAAGTTCAGAATGTCGTGGAATGTTCACTTTTTCAATATAAACAACTATTAACAAAGTTACCAATATCAAGTCTAATGGGGATCTTCCCATTAAAAAAAAAATGTCTAATGGGGATCCCTGCTGAATAGAACATAGTGTATTACAAAGACTATTATCAATCCAGTTGAAATGGTGACTTCAATGAAACTCAATGTCCCAAAAAGGCCGTGTAAACAAAATGGTAGCTTGTGAATTACAAGCATGCACAAGATTTGCAATTTCAGTTTATGGTTTAGAAAAATAACTTAGGGTTATAATAGAAAGAAAGGGTAAATTAGTGCGTCTTCAAGAAGACTCAAAGGCGCTTTCAAAAAAAAAAAAAAAAAAAGGGAAGACTCAAGGGCTACCAATCAAGAAAAGAAATTAAAAAAATATGCTAATCCTTTCACCATGCAGCTATTAGAGCCCTTTGATTAGTTTAAAAGCAAGGAAAGAAACTAAATAACAAGTTGAAGTAGGGTTCTAGTTGGTGTAGGAGATTAAGAGATTTTGAATAGATTGAGAAGGAACCATGAAATCTGTGCTGCTCTTCCAAGTAATGAACCATTTTCCTGGGGGAAGCATTTCCTAGTTTTCGTAAATATTGTATTAGGTTGCAGGAAATAAGACTTGATAATGATTATGGACTTGAACAAGGTTTGCAGGAGTCTGGATCTAGAATAAAAATTTGGAAAAATAAACAGATAAGACAAACAACAAAAATGAAAATAGAAAACAGAAATCTTAGAAACTTGTAAGGGCTTTCGAAGATCTTATAAAGAAAATTTTATTAGTGCTGACAGTGGAAACTAAGCATTAAAAGAAATCAGAAGGAGAAGAACAAAAAAGAATAGAAAACAGAACACCTTAGAAGCTCCAATATTTTAATCTAGCGGTCAATATGTCGGTGGCAAGGTGAAGGGAAAAAGGCTATTGTTTGATAATTTGCTCAGGTAGCATGGAGAGATTGGCCATAAGGAGCCTATGACGTTTTAGGGTGACTTTCCTAATACTTAATAACAAAGATACGCTAGCCGGATCTGTCAGAAAATAACTACAAAGAAGATCCAACCCCTAAAGAACAAGATTCTCTATCCTAGCAGAGAAACAATGTAACTTCCGATAGGTTCAGCTTCTGCCCCCTTTGATATTTGGTCATTCATGGGTAGTTTGAATTGTGCAAACCTTCTAACCACTCCCCTATCAATATCCTCTCACGCGCACAGACCAAATAATGACGCTATTCCTATGAACTCAAAAGTAACTTTGAATGAGTACACTAGAGAAACTATAAAACAAATTGCATTTTTACCAGCCAAAAACTCCCTAGATACATAGATTTCCCATTGTTCACTCTCTCAACCAAACTCTTTTCCTTTAAGAGCAACCTACTGATCCTCCTGGCACATGTAGTCCTTTTACCCTACCCAAAACTCAAAAATAAATAAATAAAATAAAATAAGTAGTTGAATCAATCCCCTAAGGGAACCAAGTGATTATAATAGGAATTTGGCATCACAGGAATCATTTAAATTCAAGTATGATTTCAAATGGCCCAAGAGCAGCACGCACTTGACCGACGACAACTACCTCCATGATCCTGTGTCTATCTGGACAGTGTCTGACAACTAGGGGGATCAAAAAGTAATTTTGTCCATGTCATTACTGAAAGTACAAGATATACCTTAAAACGAATGCAGAGCCTAACACTAATACACTGCTTTCTGACTTGAAGATGATACCTTGTTTTCCTCTCTTATCTTTTTAGTCATTATTTTTCATAAGGAAACAGGGAAAGAAAGAGTTGCAGCACGTACTCAATCTATAACACAAGAAAAGCTCTTTTGGTAACAGTAAACCAAAGTAGCAATTGGATGAATTAACAGAAACGAGAGCTCCCCATTACTTACCAGTCCAAACTTTCGTAATGAATATAAAAACTGAAATTGATTCGAGATATTTACTTGTCCCATGATGGGAACAACCGAAGGGAAATTTCCCAAGATAGAAATTACCTATTTCTTACTCAAAATACACAATCAAGAAAACCCATGTTGCCAATGCCAACTACCACCATAACCAAAGAAGTAGGGGACTAAACCGATGCTCAACCCAATATAACTAATACAAGAGATAGAAAAGGCAAATCTCGAATAACCTAGACTAGAAAATCACTATAATTACAATCATTCCCAATTTCTAACTCAAATATCCCAGAAAATAGAAAATTGAACCAACTCATCAAATTGTGCCAATACTCTCTACGAAAAAGAAAGTAGAAATGCGAAAAGAAGGTCAAAGGAAGAAAACGCACTGCCAAAGGTGTCGTTGGCCATGCAGAGGAAGGTAAGGCCATCGATTCTGAGTATATGGAAGATGTAGCGATCTTGAGAAAAACAAACTCTTGAATCGGCCTCCGCTGGAAGCTTCTCGAGGATCCGACGAGCCACCGCGCCGGTGTTTCCTGTCACGGCGCTAAATTCCGACAGAACCACCGTACCCCGAGCCACCACGGCGTACAGAATCGCCATTTTCTCCGGCGGTTCTCGGCTCTTTCCCTCTCTCTTTCTAGTTCAATCGTCTCCCAAAGTCTCGAGGAAGGAAAGAGAAATTTCTTAAATTTTGAAGGAAAATAATGTCGAAAGGGGAAGCGGGGAAGCTAACAATTACTACCTGTCCGATACATATGTTATTTTCAATTGTTAAATTCGACTGAAAAAACAAAATATTATTATTTTTGACATATATATTTTTCTTATTAGTAATCTGAAGCATGGATGAAAATATCCCGATATATCTCGATATATCCAACGAAATATCCGTTTTGTAAGGGGTGCGATATCGATATCAATATCGATATTTCCATAATTTTAATATAATAATTTTCATTTCTTCTTTTATTTTTTTGCGATATCGATATCGATATTTCCACCGATATATCCGTAAATTCATACTTGCGATGTTTCTGTTAGTTGCGAT
>WUAT03256542.1:0-11150 GCA_010015005.3 Ulmus americana | reverse complement strand
ATATTTTTTTCATACTCTAAATCATCACGAATCAAAATCTCATTTTCCCACTCTCTCTCTAACTTTCTCTCTCTAAAACCTAAACTATACGATTCAAAAACTCGCATTTTAAACCGTTTAAATCGAAGAAAATGTTGTCTAACTTACCTAGAAGTGTAGACAAACTCCGATCACGTGAAAAACGCTCCGAATCCGGCTTGAAACGGTTCGGAATGGTGGTTTCCTCCTTGCTTTCTCCCGCGGCTCCGTTTGCTTCCACTGTGTGTTCTTTGTGTTTTTGTTTCAGTTTGTTTTTCTTTCTCAGCAAGAGCCCTTAAGCTTGTTCAACTCTACTCCCACGTGATCGTCTGTGCACATTAAATGCTACAGAGATTGATATGATCGAAGCGGCGAATCGCTCATTACACGCGATATCCTACGGTTTCTCGGTTATTTAAGCTATATCATATAGCTTTGCATTGTATTATTATTATTTTTTAAACGTTCACATTGTGTGCCTTCAGCACACACCACACACACACACTGTGTGAAACAAAAATAATATGGGCCAAGCACATTTTTTTTTATCAAAACGTTATTGGGCTTTAAGCCCAATTCATCAATTTTTAAACCATTTATGGGCTTTAAGCCCTCTTTCATTTTTTTTTTAAAAATTAAACAATATCTAAAATAATAATAATCATACAATTCGTCCATTTATTTTATTTTATTATTTAACTTAAATTGTGTCCGAAAATCAAATTCTAAAATCTCACGTTTCGAAATTTATAATTTCGAATTACGTGATTTCGTAATGTATAACGTCATATTAGAATTGTCAAAATTTCTAATTGACAATTATAATTAACGCACAAAATTTCATTAATACAAATTAAAATGCAATAATTCGCATTTAATTTATTACTACATTAATTTGACGTTATTTTCGCCAAAATGGCCTTTTTGGCAAAAATAATAAATTTCTGAATTTCTAAAAATTTCATATTAATTTTAACGATATGAAATCTAATTATTACTACAATAAATTTTTAGAGTATTAAAATCTCGCACAATTTACTCTTAAGTAACCTGTAATTAATTAATTAATTTATAATTAATTACCACCAAAACAAAATTAGAGGACTCTAATTTTTTGCAGGGTTTACAGAATGTGTATTCGAATCAAAATTTTGAAGTTCTTTTAGTATAGTTCCACTCTAACACAGATAATAATTTTTCTTATGCAAATCGACAATAACATAATTACCCATTTTAAGTTAATGACCAAGAACATTAAAATCCAAAAATTCCCAAATACTCAAAACTCAAAATTTTCATAACCCACACAACATTACCTATTAGAGAGAGATATAGAGGGGTGCAACGTACGAGGATAATGGTTCTTGGTCAATGTTCGCGCCAAAGTGAGGTTGGGTTAGGGCGACGACGAGCTTGAGTTAGGGCAATGAATTTTGGACGGTGAGGGACAAATTGGACAAATTCGAACATGAAGTTTTGGATATAGTGCTGGAGATGAAGCCGGAGAACACTGGACAAACTTCACGTCGGAGATGATGCAAGAGAGACACCAGAGTTGTTGGAACCGTGCGAGAGAGAAGGAGAGGTTAGAGAAAGTGAGAGAAACTCAAAAATCTGCTTTGGTTTTTGGGTTTAAATTTGAATTATTAATGTTTTAATTATTTTATGTTTAAATTTAATTTAATGATGTATTAATTATTTTATTTAATTGAATTTCTATTTTGTTTTATTTTATAATTTAAAGAATATAAAGGTAAAAAAGAGTCTATTTAAAATGAGCAGTGTTCAGGGGGATTAATTTAGACCTTAGCTTGGCTCTTATATATTCGTAGTTGGGTCTATTAAAGGTGATTTCCCTTAGTATATGATCACAATTGTCCTCTTTTTGGGCAAAATAAATAGAGGGTTTAATGTCAAAAAGCAAATTTAAATAAGGGGATGCAAAACGGAAAACCATAGATTGAACCTAATCTCTAATTCTTTGACAATTCGCATCGCACACCCCCAGTAGAGACTGTTTGCGTGGCCATCCCATCTTCCTTTTTCGTCCAGCCCCTCTCCGTCGCCGTCGACAGTTAAGGTTAGCCTATCTCCGTCATCTGTCCCTTTACTCTCTTTTTTGAAAAAAGTTAAATTAGGTTTTGGCTGCTGGAAAAAACGACATTTTCCTTGTTTTTTCTTTTGTAAATTTTGTTTTGCGACCCCTTTTCTTTGTGGATTTTATTGGTTGTTTAGTTTCAGCCAATCCATTTATTCCTGGTTTTGCCTTTATCCTAGCTGATGCTGCTTTACAATTTTGTTGAAATAGTTCTTATTTGGGTTCGGGTTAGTTCTTTCAACTCCCTATGATTTATGATTGTTCTTAGTCTTTGTAGTTGCAGCCAGTAAAGCAATGATGAACAAGAATAAAAGAGGGGATAGAGGGGCACCCTCAACAGCTTACAAGGATCCCAATGACGAAAGAATTGATATGAGGAAGATTATGAAGGACATTGAGGGTTTGGGTAAGTGTAATTTCGTTTATTTTTTACAATTTTGTTGTTCCGAAAGCAAATTTTGTGTTTTGATAATAATGGATCTTATATATTCATCTCAAGCTATGATATATTCATTTTGTTAAAACGTTATGTCGAAATAAAAGAAATGGCGTATGTATGCTTTCGATAAGTGATTTCCTAAGAAAGGCCTATTCTTTGAGGATTAAATTACTCTCAAATTTGTTTGTAATTGGACTTCTACAAGAGAATTTTTTGTATAAGCTATGTTCTTACGATAAATTAGTTTATGAAGGTTATCAATATGGTAAGGCAGTATAAGTAAAGTTGTTATGTTGATTGAGATATGTCACTTTGATGGCAAAAGATGAGTTGGATTAAAATATTTGGAGTTAGAATTTGCGGATGAATTTCCTATGAGGTTCTGATTGGTGGGGAAATTGGCGGGTTTTGTTTGACACGAATCTTGTTTGAAAATTGAAAGCAATAGCCTATGAAGTGTTCTAGGCTTCAATAGCTTTGAGGCTTAATCCTAGGAGGTATGTGGCTCAAGCAGGAGAGTCATAAGACTAGGAATGTACCTAAATCAATTTTTGACACTTGTTACTTTATTAGTAGAATAGGGACTCGAATGCTTCAGATACTTAAAAGTTTTCCAAGCACCTGTTCTAGTTGCTGATGATAAGGAGTTCAAACACAGCATCAGATGGAATTCAGATAGAATGACTTTGTTTCACTATGAATATATATTTTTTTTTCATGGGTACACATTAAGGTAGAACTTATGTTTCTTGGGAAACAACTTTATTAGTCGGTGTTGTGTGCTTATATCTGCTTCTTTACTTTCGTATCTATTATGCATAGTTGCTTCATGAAAAGCCACCTGCAGGGTAATTTGGTCTGTAGGTTTTAATATGTTCTAGCACTTGCATATGCATATTTCCTCGTGAATTCTTTCTGGAAATTGTTTTTATTATGTCAAATTGTCAATGCTAAATTTCATTTCTTTTTACATTGTTTTTTTCATCTCAGGTTACAAGCATATGTCATGGAAAGAGAAGAAGCAATGCGAAAATAAGAAGGTGGTTTCTCTTGGTGGAAAGGTACATGGGTCCTGCTCTTGTTTTGTTCTGACACAGCGCACAGTTTGCACTGAGCACTAAATGAAGTATTGAACCATTTTCTTTATACAAGCTTTCTGAATATAATATGTGATTGGCCTTGAGACAGCCTCAGAAATCACAGAGATTGCCCCTCAGTGTAGCGAGAGTACAAATGAAGAAGCAGAAGGAAAGAGAACAGAAAATGCTGCAGGAGGTGATAGATTTGTTCTATTGCCCCACTCGGTTGTTACTTGTTTGTTTATTAGTGTTGCAAGGTTTTTGATCCAGCGCTAACTATTATTAATACATATATAGAGTATGATCCTCGGACGTTTTGGTGGAAGTTCCAGTCGCGATTTTAAAAAACGTGAGGTGAAGCGCCGGCCGGAGGACATGGCTCTGAAGTCAACTGAAGGTCACTTTAGGAATGGTGTACTTGATGTTAAGCAATTGTTGAATCAAACTCAATCCAAACCAAGGGATATTGCTCCCTATGAGTTCAACAAAGGTAAAACACAGGGAAAAGGAAACAAGAAGAAAGGCAAGAAGAAGGGTGGCGGTAAGAAACGTCATTGAAGACATTCTAAAAAGGGAAACCATAGCGTAGATGAGATCAGAGAGATTTTGTTTCTGTTCCTGTTGATCTCTGATCAGTTACCAATAGCTCAATCGATGCTAAGCTTACACTAATTTAAGCTTAAATTAGTTTTATCCCATAACATGAACCCAAAACATATTTTGTTTTGTTTTGTCCCAAAAATTTTGTAATTTTTTGAAGTTATCAGCTTATGTATTAAATTATCCAAATTTATGTGTCTGGGTCGTTCAAAATTAAAGAAAAAATCTATGTAATTTTCAGAAAATCGGATTCATTTTTGTTCCATTTTCTTGGTTACGTTAGTCATACGAATTTTTTTATTATTATTAAAAATGTCATTGGTTTTTTTTTTTTTTTTAGGATTTAAAATGTCATGCAGATGTCACTAACACTTGTTTTATTTGACTGTCAAAAACATGACGAATTTTGCTAATGTGTTATATTTTTCTTTTTATTCTTAGTATCCCTCCCCAAAGGGGAAAATCAAGCTTCCTCTTGATTTTTTAGGGTTTCAAAAAGGGGAAGATGGGTTGAAAAAGGGAGATTTGAGGGTGGCTCTGAGAGGGGTTTTGGAATGATTCCAAGTTCAGGTTTATTTCATCAATCTTTGTTTTTTTATTTTATTTTATGATTCTGTTTAGAGATGCAATTTGTTTGATTTTGAGATTTTCTTTTATGTTCTTCCACAATTTTGGAAGTATTTGATGCTGGATAGGTTTTTTTATTGCCCAGATTCACATCATAACTCGTAAGGCACCGATACTTGTTCAAAGTCCATGGTTGGGTGTGCAGGGATTGTATACAAAAGATCTAATTATTAGACTAAGTATGAAATATATTCACAATCGGTAAATAAAATGTTGGGCACTTTATTTGGATAAAATTGAGATGTAGACTAATTCTATTTGGGAGTGATCAAATCTCATATCATTGTAAAGAGTTTACGGATAGTGACATTAATATGCTTCTAATATGAACAAGAACATGATCGAATAAAATCTTCAACAAAGTTATATCAATATCCCTGCTTCCTGCCGTTGTTCGTCCGCCAGCGGCGCCGCCTGGAGCCGCGAGGAACAGCACACCATGCACGCTGAAACAGAGCAAAACGCTCATGCGCAGCTGGTCGGCGGCGGTTCCGCCAGCCGTCGTCGTTTTCCTCTTCTCCGACGCCACCCTTAGCATCATCACGAAGTTTAAGTCCCGATGGTGTGTTCCTCCACCCATGGGTAGCCCCGGAATAAGGATTACCATGGAAGCTCTCTCTCTTTCTCTCTCTAACTTATACCCCTCTAACTACCATCTTACAATACCAAGCTATTGCAAACTATCAAGACAGGTAGGAGAGGTTAGAAATCTTACTGAAATGTTGGCCGAGCTCGTCGGTTTCTTTCACTGGAATCTTCCTCTCTTTTCCTTCTCCGATTCCTTCTCCCTCTCTATCATGTTTCTCTCTCTTTACTCTAAAGGCTTTTTCTTCCCAGTCAGTTTCTACTTAGTGCACTGTCTTAAAAATGCACTCAGTAAAATAGATCCACCGACTTCATTTTTTTTCTTCTTTAATCCACCGACTTAGTATCTAGTATATGTATATAGCTTTTTATGTTGCTTGTGTGTGTGTGTGTGTGCACACTTTTTTTTTTTTTAATTAAAGAAGATGGAATATGGATGTGGGTAGTGTTAATGGACTCAAGCCCAATAAGAAAACCAAATGTTTTGGCCCCAAAATAAATCCAAATGGGTTTTAAGCCCATTCAATATTTATATTAACATTATCACTTTTCAAAAGAAATATTAATCAATTTAATTTAAATAAAATTAATTCGATCATTTATTTATAGAATCGATCCTTTAAAAATATTCATGTATTTACTATTAAATTCAAAGCAATCTAAATAAATCAATTTAATTTAATTAATCCCATTTTATTTTCATCTTTCAATACTAATTTCTATTTAATTAAACTTTGCAGTGTTTAATTAGTTTGTTCAACATTTAGACACATAAGTTGACCTTTAGAAATATTTGCACATTTTAGCCAAATATAATTTCAGTAATTTCCTCTCTAAACTTTTAGTCTGATGCTTTGATTATATTCATTCTTTATTTAATAGTCACAAAGCATCATAATATGTCATTTTATATGACATTAACACCACAATTATATTCGTAATTACTTACGAATTTAAAACATCAATACCGGTATGGTTTTGCCGTAAAATCATTTCCTTAAATAGCTATTTAATTTAACAAAACTAATGACGTGGATTCTCGGAGTATCACAATCTACCCTCCTTACAAAAAAATTTGTCGCGAAAATTTGACGCAGCTACCAGGGTGTGAATATTATTCTTACGATTCCATTCACAACAATTACTTACGGTGAATACTCTGACATTATTCAAGTTTGAACTTCACGTTACAGTCTATTCTTCACGTATTATTATTATTGCAGTTCTAGCAATAAAATATGTATTTCACCTTTAAATCTCGTCTGGAGCCATGGCACATGTCTTTGTACTCATTTTAAATGAGTAAACTCACACATTAAAACACGATTCTCCAGTGTCATGCCAATTATGTGCGTTAATTAACGACAATTAACGGTTCTACACTATAGTACTTTGTAGAATTTATCTCTTAGTTATGAAATAATAATTGATTAGACAAATTTTAGTCCGTAGAAGACACTTTATTTTTGTTTATATACCTCATTTGTCACAAATGGTCATTCCGCTTTCAAACTTGGAACAGTCTTTAAGGTCTAAATACTCATTTTGATCTACTGATCGAGCTAAATTAGTAGCTTGTCAACATTGCATCCCCCTTCTTAGAATTGTTTACATTAAACAAAGTTCTATCTTTAGTTTAACTTTCTCAGTTTAGTTCGCCAATCCTTTTAGTAGAAATTTTTCAGTATTAGAGTATGTGCCAATAAAATTTTATTTAGTCCACTAACACTCATTTTTTCTGAAAATTTCCTACTATCCTTGGAGAGGAATATCAATGATTTCAGTTTTCTCTTGCTTTTTTGTCAATCAACCCTTCTGACTTCATAACTATTACGATAATTGATCGGGCATCCTTTGAGATTTTTGATTTTCTATATCTCTTTTACGTACTACTACTTGATTCTTGGGTCCTTTGACAATGCGTCCATCCTTTTTGGAATTTGTCATTCCTTTTGGATTTTAAATTGTTTATCAGTTCGATTTCGTTTCGTTACCCGTAGTTTGACATTTACTCTTGTAAGACTTTGAGCAAATTTGGAATTTGTATCAGAATTGCAAATGTTCGGTCCTTTTGAGTTTATGGCAACTTAGTTAGTTGTTATTAGGCAATGAAAAACTTTATTTCATCAAATCTTTACCAACTTAATTGTTATTTGTTGCCAACAATCTCTTCTATTGAAGCAGTATTTCCCTTTTTTTTTTTCCTCATCTAGTCTTTGGGTTCAATTCCTTGTTATCTCATTGTTCATACAGTTTAGAGACTATTTTTAGCTATTCCTCCGGTATGATTTGGTCGAGATTCCATTTTGGTCAACAAACATCATTTATTGTTTGATGTTCTAAGGGTATATATAAGTATCATATTTCTAGTGTAGTTCTTCTTCAAATCATTTTGTCACCCATGAAGAGTAACACTAATTTGCACTTAATGATTCAAACATTACTCCATACTTCGTATTTGGTCACTAAATAACTCCCGTTATGTCATCACTGTAGTCATATTTTATTGATCGACTAACTTTGTTGATGAAAAAAACGTCATTGACTAGGATAATTTATACTTTTAAGTCAGGGTTATAGCATTCCGGAGATGAATAAAGAGATTCCTGCTTCATTAAATCGGTTTTGTAACATTTTGTAATGGTAGCTTTATTCATCAATTAATCAAAGTTGCATTAACTAATTACCTAAGCAAAACCATTACAATTACAATTCTAGGTTTGCATGACTTGCTATAGTGCAAACATGTCTTTCAAATCGATATATCCATAAATCTTCAATTTCTTCAAAGATTTCTTCAATTCATCTTCCTTGCTCGGATTATAGTTAATTTTGTGTTTACAGTCTTTAATTACTCAGGCACCAATGTAATCATTTGGGAATTACTTGTTTGTCCTGAGGTGAATATAGCACTTTTGTTTCAGAATGCGCTAGGAACTGTTTCCATGTCTTCTTTCGCTTCTTCAGACTTCCATCGGGGTTTCCTTTAGGTCAATTTTTTTTTGGCGAAATGCTCAATTTCATTACAGTTATGGCAGATGATTGATCTCAATCTGCATAAACCTATATGATTCCTTTTACACAACTAACAAAAACTTTATCCGTTCGGAACTCTCTGTTTTTCTGATTAGCAAGCTCAATCTTCTTCGTACTATCACCATCTTCAGTCTTTTTCTTCTTCGAGTTCGGCGGTTACAGTTAATTTGTACCTCTTTGTCCTTTCTCCAATCCTCTATTACAGTTTACTTTAGTTTCTAATTCCCTCAATAATTTCAATCTAAATTCTATGCGGAGTGCCCTTTTTGAAGCATTTAGTTGCTGTAGTTAGTTGTTTATAGCATCCAAGTGACATCGAAATGTCAGGTCGAGATGTTTCTTCGTTCATTGGACTCTTTCCTCCTTACGGAGTTTTGATGAAAGTACACAACCATTCGGGCCTTCCTAATTTCCTGACAACTTTAGCCATCGTCATTATCTCTTGCTTCAAATTTAGTAATCCTGTTACAGATTCATCCCACATTATGGAAAGTACAACCATCCAATTCCTTACCATCTTTCACTATAAAAGGCACCTTTCTTCAATTAACCCGATGTACACCAAACTTTATCCTTGTCTTCCAGTTCCATGAATTCCAGAATTCTCTGAACATAGTATATCCATTCTTTTGCATCATAGAGGTCCATAGAACCATCAAACTCTATAAACCTTTGTGCCAGTTCTCATTTTGTAGATTCGCAGTTCATCGAATCGGGTCTTTAATTGATCCACCTGATTTTATCGGAAACTATGTACTGCTACTCGTCGCAAAATCGTTTTCCTTGACCATCACGATTTAAATGCCTTCGATACCCTTCTTGAGAGTTGAATCTTCTACTTCTATCATTTCTTTTATCCAGTAGATTTTAATCAAGACAAAATTTATATACATTATAAATTTTGTTTTGATGGTCTATGATTCGGTATGTCCATATTGAGAATAGAAACAAAGTTTTTTATTCATGTTAATATGAATATTCACACATGTCATGTGATCTCTTTATAAGAGACTTTTGGACAAAACAATTTACACCAATTATAAATTCCTTTCTGTTCATAGGAATTCACACAAAAGTGCGAGCTATAGCTAACAGCTCGTCTTAGTGATATTGGCTGGAGGGTTACTATAGGATAGATTTTTATCAACTCCGTTCTTTCCTGTAGATCTTGGAGTTCCTTTACACTTCGTTTGTTGTCTTTAACTAGTTGGCGACACCTTGATGGGTAAAGATGGCCTTCTCCTCCTTCTTGGTTTAATTAGACTATGTATGACATAGACTGCTTTCATGTAACAACTGTTTACCGACGAGGGTAGTCCGCCACTCTGCTATAACTTGTACGTGCAATGTCCGGTCACAACGTCTTTGGCAACTCCCAAGCTTTTCTCTTTCCACATAGTATTTTGTAGGGCAACAACATCTCTGGTGTCTGATCCTTTGCTCCATCCCTCATTCTTTATGGTCTTTTTTTCATTGCTGGTTAACCATCTCAGTTTCTGAATTCAATTTATCCGTTCATTTACTATGTTCTGTGAGGTTATGGCTGAAGTCAACTGACCTGTTCCATTATTGTTCTGTAAGGCCGCCATTGAAGTCACCTCATCAATCTTACCATCGTTATGAGTAGGATTCTCTTCTTTAGTTCTGTGTCATCTTCTTTAGATCTGTGTGGGGTTTATACTATTTTAAACTAAATGTTTATTTCTTTAAAAGGGAATAAAACTTACTTGGATTACCAGAAGTTTACTGTGGAGAGTTCGGAGGTGAGGGATAGGCAACCGCTCTGATACTAATTGTAAGGACCCGTCTATTTATCAGGACTTTTAAATCAATATTTAAGAAAATCAGAGTAATTTTTTTTTTGAAACATACTTAGAAAACTATACATCATAACATAATTATCCTTGAGAAAATAAGATACATAGGTTATATCGTTTGAGAAAATTCTGTTGAAAAACTTATTGTTTCACAAAACATTTTACGTAAGGAAAAGAATTAGTCTCTTTCCTTACAACCTGTTAAATTTCCTTTGCCAATTAAAACCCTTTTCCTCTAAATTTAGAAACTTATTACCTATCAGAAGTATTGAAATACTAACAATGCCATACTTATAATATTACAAAACCTATAATAAAATAATATATGTGTACTTTGTAAAAACCTTTGTTGCAGAAGTATTGTAATACGTAGCAAACTTGTCCATACCCACTCTCCTGAACATCTCCCGATCAGCAAATCTGATAATCCACTAGTGAAATTTACAATATGAACACTATTCGTGAGCCGAAGCTCAGCAAGTACAATCACACTAATTTACTAATTCACTCATAACAATGAAAGCAATATACTATAAAATTATTATTGGCAATGTTACCAGTGATACTCATAATTTGAGTCATAGCATTTAAGTTTATTAACACATAACCAATTAGAAATCAACTCTTCATTTAGCAAATAGCAAATAGAGTCAAAGGACCAAAGCATAAGATGCGCAGAAAATAATCTTAAATAATACAGACTCCATGATACAATGACATGACTTTGTAAAAATTCATTTATGTAAAAAAAAAACTTCCTTTAAATCCATTTTGAAATCCGTGATGGGGTCCCCTCTGTGTACATACTCGTTTAAATAACTACAGGGAAAATTAGGTGTTGCCCTTAACCT
>WUAT03256321.1:0-11154 GCA_010015005.3 Ulmus americana | reverse complement strand
ACAATTGCCGGCTACGAAATGATGAGTTTTCATGATGCATACTCTGGGTATAATCAAATTAGAATGAATGAATGAAGGCAATAGGGTCCATACTACATTCATTACCGAAAGAGGGTTATACTGTTACAAAGTCATGCCCTTCGAATTGAAGAATGCCAGAGCAACATACCAACAACTCATCAATCAAATGTTTGGCAAGCTATTAGGGGTGAATGTCGAAGCTTATATTGATGACATGGTGATTAAAAGCAAAAATTCCAAAAGCCATATCGAAGATATAGAGGAGTTCTTCGAAATCTTCTGGAGGTTTAGAATGAAGTTGAACCCTTTGAAATGTGCATTTGGGGTATCTTCTGGACAGTTCATGGGCCATGTTGTAAGTAAGAGGGGAATTGAGCCAAATTCAACGCAGATAAAAACATTGTCAGAAGTGGAGGAGCCAAAAACTGTTCGAAATGTGCAGAGCTTAGTGGGAAAAATTGTTGCTTTGGGAAGATTTATTTCGAAAATGTCAGATTGATGCAAACCTTTTCCCCATAGTATAAAGCAATCCACATCTTTAGAATGGGGTGAGAAGCAAAGCAAAGCCTTTAGAGAATGGAAAAAGTATCTCCGTTTAGCTCCGATTCTATCTTCACGAGAGGATGAAGAAAAATTATTTTTTGCATTTGGCAGTCTTAGAGGTAGTAGTGAGTGCTGTATTGGTAAGAGAAGAGAACAAGAAGTAGAAATCGGTGTTCTACATGAGCAAGATGCTATTTGATGCTGAAACGAGGTACAACAATTTAGAAAAAATAGTTCTTGCTTTGGTCATGGCAAAAAAGAAGCTCCGACACTACTTTGAGTCCACCCAGTTACAATTGTAACAAATTTTATCAAAGCCTGATATGCCGAGAAGGTTAATGAAATGGAAAATTGAACTGGGAATCTATGACATCAAGTATATTCCAAGAATGGAGAAAAATAGGCAAGTGATAGCAGATTTTCTTGTCGAGATTCAATCTTTTGATTCTTCAGAAAAAGAGTTGATAATGCTTCCAAAAAAAGGTATGAGATGAACTCTTAACTTAGACAGAGCATCAAATAAAGAAGGAGCTGAGATCAGAGTTGTATTAGAATCATCCTCTGTAGTCATCATTGAAGAAGCTTTTCAGCTCGAGAAGCAAATGAGCAATAATGAAGCGGAATATAAAGCATTACTATATGGCTTAGAGTTGGCACTGAAGCTAGGAATGCAAAATTTGAAAGTTTTCTTAGATTCGGAACTAGTTTCAGGTCATATGAATGGAGTCTTTGAAACGAAAGATAGAACATTGAAGACTAATTATTACAAGGTAACCGAGCTGGTGAAACATTTCAAGAGGATAGATATTCAAGCAATAAAGAGATAACTTAACACTAGAGCTGATGGATTAGCGAAGAGAGCAGCATATGGAGAATATGAGAAGAAGAAGAAACTGATTACTCCAGATGATTGCCATGCGAATGTTAATATGATAGATGCTGAAGAAGAAGTAGAATATGAAGTTCCGAAGGATAACTGGATTAATTCGATTATAGACTACTTAAAAGACTCTAAATTGCCGCTAGACAAAAACTAAGGAAGAAATTTGAGGTTGAAAGCTGCTAGTTATACATTGATAGATGAAGTGTTATTCAGAAAGTCATTCTCCGGGCCATTGTTAAGATGTGTGACAAAGGAAGAGTTTGAAATAATCCCAAAAGCAATCCATTCTGGAGTATGTGGCAACCACTCCGGAGGAAGAAACTTAGCTTACAAAGTAGTAACTGCTAGATACTTTTAGCCCTACATGATGCAAGATGCTCAAGATTATGCAAAAAGGTGTAAGAAGTGTCAAAAGCACGGTTAGTTGGTCCATCAACATTCAAAACCTTGTCACTTAGTCATTAGTCTATGGCCGTTCATGAAATGGGGGGTAGACATAATTAGGAAGCTGCCAACTGTGAAGGGAGGAAAATGCTTCGTTCTCCTTGCGACCGATTACTTTACCAACTGGGTAGAAGCCGAGGCATATTCAAATGTGACAACAAATGATGTGATTAATTTCATTTAAAAGCATATAATTTGCAGGTTGGAAATGCCAAAGTTCTTAGTAATGGATAACAAAACCCAGTTCAACAACGCTAAAGTGGAAAACTTCGGAGAGATGTACAAAATTAAAGTAAAATTTTCACTAGTTTATCATCCTCAAGCAAATGGAATGGCGGAAGCAACCAATAAGTAAATAGTTGGAAATTTGCGAAGGAACTTGGAAGATAAAAGTGGAGCATGGTTAGAGGAGCTTTCGAAGGTTCTTTGGGCACAACAACTAACGAAGAAAAGGGCGACAAATGAGTCACCATTCTTTTTAGTGTGCCAGACCGAAGTAGTGCTTCCAACGGAGGCTAGTTTGCTAACTATAACTACCTTGGTTTCGGAGGATGTGGAAGAAAACCAAAGACAACTGGCAAATAATTTAGATTTACTTGAAGAAGTTCAAGAATGTGCGCAGATAAGGAGCGTAGCTTACCAGCATAAAGCTAGAGCATTATACGACAAAAAAGTAAAGATTAGACGCTTTATTAGAGGAGAATGGGTGATGAGAATGATCTCGGAGGTAATGCAAAAGGGAAAGTTCAGTGAGTAGTGGGAATGACCATTTGAAGTGAAAGAGGTAATGGGTAAGGGGATGTACAAATTGATTAATTTGAGCAATGGGAAATAAGTTCTCCAAACGTGGAATGCAATGTTGTTGAAGAAATATTATATTTGATGTAAAATTTGAGGGGTGCTGTATTCTGTTCCTATACTTTGGTTTTGTGTCAATAGGTTTTCCGGAATTAAGTTTTAATAAGGCAGCAACTGAGGATTTCATATCCCGACTCCAGTTTATTTTTCAAAAAGGTTAATAAAATGAGTTTTTATAAAGAATTTCTTAGAAAATTTGATAAAAGATAATTTTATGAGAATTTGAAATTTTTTGAACATTCGAAAACTCCCCTTTCAAAGGATTGAAATTATCAAAAGGGTCAAAACCTAAGGGTTCCCTTTTGATTATTTCAATCTTTCCAAAACATTTGAGAGATAGGTGAAGCTAGAAGTGCTCACATCTCGATATTCAAGAGATGGATGAAGCCAGAAGTGCTTGCATCTTATGGTCTTAAATACTTCATGAAATGGGAAGGTAGAGACTCCCGAGTCCCTTATCGAAGGATTTAAGACCCTAACTCTTCTTTGAAATTTAAGGATAAGATAGTTTATGAGGTGGCCGGGGCTAGGATGGTCGCATCTCAAGATCTGAATCATTCGTGATACGAGAAGGTAGAGACTTGAAGGTCCCTTCTCAGAGGATTCAAATCTTCTATCTACACTTCGAATTTCAAGCATGAAATATATGAGATGGCAAAGGCAGAAGTGCTTGCATCTTAAGAGATGGGCGATGTTAGAAGTGCTCGCATCTCATTATCTTAGAGATGAATGAAGCCAAAAGTGCTTGCATCTCAATATTAGTGAAGATTTCTTCGAAAAGTCAAAGAATGAATGAACCAAGATGTGATTCGAAACATTGGGAAGCAATTGAAAGGTTGGATGCCTTTTTGCGAAGGAATCTAATTGAACTTATCATTTGATTGATGGAACATAAAGACAATAAAGAAGGGTATGCAAGTTTCGCTAAAGACAATAAAAAATCTGAAAAGTTGAAGTATTATTTGATGAATAGAAAGTACATGATTTTGTTATTACAACAAGAAAGCTAATGATAAGAAGCTGGAGGAGGAATTGCTACTCCGCGATAGGGAGGATAAGGTCTTCGAAAAGCATCATCTTGATAAAAAGTTATCCCTTTGAGTCCCCATCACCACATCGTGTGAATTTCTTCTTGATCATTCTTCAGTTGACTCAAATATTCCCGACGAGAAACATCACCAGTGAGCTCAAAAGAAGTGTCCTCCTCCAATGGCACACGCCAAGGCAAGGACATGTCGACATCATCATCTTCAAGAGGATGGAATTGGGAAGATATAGCTGAAGGACTCTCACCATGAGGATAAAAGCGGTCATGGAATGAGCAAGGCTGATTGTCCTGCAGAAATCGTGGAGGCTTCTTTTTTCAAAAGAGCAAAAGTAATTGAAACTGGAAGATCCTTTGGAGGAGGAAGATACACATCCTTTAGTGGAGAAGAAGGAATTGCATCCAATGACTTGACAAAATTTATTCTCCAAGCACAATCAATCTAATCGTTGGAAAGGAAAGCATACGGGTTATTCACAGGATGAAGGGTTGGAGTGACAAAGTCACGATAATCTTCATAAGAGAATCGACCTTCGTACTTCGACATGACCCAATATCTGAAATGCCGAAGGTTCACTCCAAAGATGTTATGGTGACCCAATCCTCTGATAAATACAAAACTTCAGCATGTTGATAGAAAATGAGTTAAGCAAGCCGAAGATCTTTTGAATTTAGCCCTCTGCATCAAGTTTCTATATGAGAAGATCGAAAGCCAAGTAGAGTGTCTTATTGGAAATACAAACTTGGAATAGTCAAGTAGAAGAAGCTTTTTATTGAATCCAAGACGATAAATGCGTCGATTGAAAAGTTTCACCATATGAACTTGTGATTTAACTAGACAAATAAAGAGAAGTAAAGAGAAAAGCCAATTTTTATTGATGAAATTCGAATTACAAGTGTACAAGATATCAAAAAATACATTGAAATAAAAAAAAAATGAAAATTAAGTAGCCATACCTCCTTGACTCGAAGGATGTTTATCTGAAGAGGCTGAAGGATTTGAAGTTGGAGGAGCTGGATAAGCTTACAGTGGAGCGGCAGTCACTATCGTACAAGATTGTTCAATAGGATCAATCCCGCATTCAGGGGTCCTTAGTCCAACCAACCCCTTGAAAGTGACCCCCGGACTTGGAAGAAGGTGGATGAAAGAGATGGAGATCAAATCATCGTAAGTATTGGAGGAAACGACCAGAGGATTTGAAG
Organism: Ulmus americana; assembly: GCA_010015005.3. NCBI lineage: Eukaryota > Viridiplantae > Streptophyta > Magnoliopsida > Rosales > Ulmaceae > Ulmus > Ulmus americana. The sequence goes on along the minus strand of WUAT03256321.1, from coordinate 6,157 downwards.
AAGTCAGAGGATCAATATTTGTTTGTTTTTGAGCGGGAATATCCTCTGCTTCTTCTTCGGGAGATTCCTCCTCATCTTCGACCTCTAGAGTGACATATATGTGTAGACATTCTTTCTCAATATAATATGCTTGGTTGTAGTTTCCAACGACCAAGTTATTCAAAAGAGCATAGACGTCAGGTCCAAAAACCACGCGTTCCTCTGGAGGTCGAAGTGCCATCTCTCAACCAAGCCTGAATCCACTGTAGCTATTGAGGACGCTGGTTCTTAAGTAGCGGGTGAAGGTTTGCTCAAAAATCTCTGCGCATTTAGCCTTTGTCCTCTTCTCTTCTTTCTCCTTTAGGAGTTGGATATCCTTTTCCAATGTAACCTTCCCGTCTTGAGCATCCTAAACGAAGGAATTGGTTAATAAATAAAATGAAGAATATTAAGAAGAAAAAAAAGTGAGAATAAAGTTAAATATGTTATCTTTAGGTCCTTCTCCAATTGAAAAACTTTTCTTCCTACTCTTTATCCTTCGAGTTCAATCATTCAACTTCGGCTAAGAAGGATTGTTTCTCATGGGCTAGAGTGTTAGCCCTGCTTCGCTTGAGCTCAAGGTCGAAGATGGCTCGGTTCTTTTCGCGAGAGAAATTGTTTGCCAAAGACTCCATTTATTTCAATCTTTTTTCAGTAGCTTAGGCCTTTTTCCTGGTGTTGTTGAAGCAACTTAGTGGCGAGAATCAGATTGCCTTTGATGCCTTCCATGATATCCATTTCTTATTGGTGGGCAAGTAGAGTAGCGACTTTTTTTGTGTAGGTTGGCTTAGAAATGTCAGTCATGAGGTTATCAAATTATGGAACGAAGGCTTCAATCTCCTCCAAGCTAGTAGAACTGCCTTCAGGGGCACCAGAGGAACTTCGACAACTGTTGGATGCTATAAAGAGTAGGAAGAATGTTGGGTTCCTTCGAAGGAGCATCTTGGGAAGTCTCTGGAGGATCTGATTAAAAAGACGATAGTTTAAAAAAAGAAAAAAAGAAGAAGAGAAGAACGGAAGAAGAGAGCGCTTACTTGTTTGAACTGGAGGAGTTATGGTCTCTGAAGTCTTGCTCTTTTTCAGAGGAGGTTCTCTTTCGGGAACCTTATTGCTGGAACCTCCAGTATAAGAACCCTTCGGGCTGATGGATCCCAGGAGTGCATTGGCTGGTAGGGGAGCCTTGAAGTTCTTCCGGGATTTTCTTTTGATCTTCATTGTTGGAGCTCCGGAAGTCTGAACACCAGAAGGGTTCGAAGGCATAACTGGAGCAACAGGAATAATGGGCTCTTAAGGGCCCGAAGGGTAGAGGTGGAAGAAAGATGTGAGGAATCCTTCTTAGGGGTAGAAGTAGTAACTCTTTTGGACCCATCAGGGGATGGAGGTTTGGCGGAGGTAGGTTGGCGGAGGACGCCAATCATGGAATCAGCCTTCTCGAATTCTCCATCCTCTGGAATTTGGAGGCGATTCTCCAAAGCTGCATATTGTTTCCCTTTCAGATCACTGAGATTCCTAAGGTGAAGAGTTTGAATGAAAATCATAGTTTCCGAAGGAAGTCTGGTTAGAATTCTTTGGGAATTCTTCATAAAAGGGATAGGGTTTCCGGCACTATACATTTCAAAATACGGAGCGCATCGGCGGAGGATATAGAAGTTGAGTGGATTGATTACTCATAGAATGTAGAGAGCGGTATTTTTATCCTTCGGTTTAAACCTCTAGAGATATTCAGCCCTTTCCTCAGAGGGTTTTGGAGTTTTGGAGTTGTAAATTTTAGAATCTTCAGGAGTTGAAAATGAAGAAAACTAAAATTAGTCGAAGGATAATTGGAGGTTAAAAAATTCTCTATAATTTAAAAAAAAAAATCAATTACCATAGTTGTAACCCCGGCGAATGAGGAAGAGAGTGTGATTGATGGATGGGGATTTCCAGTTCCCAGAGAGCAGAAAGTAGTGCTTGGGCTCAGCATCTCTTGAGGGAATCCCAGAAAAGTAAACCCACCCTTTCCGTGGGGTGAAATAATATTTGGGGGGTTTTCCCTGACCTTACTTTAATATAGCAAATGTGAAAGTCTGTGAGCCCTAGGCTCAGGTCTTTGATGAGCTTTAAGAGCACAAATCCACTCATCAATCTGATTGAGTTGGTGGAAATATGAAACAGATGAATATCGTGGATAGCAAATATGTAGTGAAAGAAATTAAGGAGGAAGGGGAAGGATAGGATTGAGTAAGTGAAGCTTAGAAATAACTATTGAGCCGGGAGGCAGGATGGAAGGGTTGGATTTCCAGTCTTCATACTGAGGCCCCAAAACTTCAAGGAAGCAGTATGAAGGAATGTTGCATTCATGACGATATTTCATAACGATACCTGCGTTAATGGCAGATTGGGCTAGAGGGGTAGCAACAGGTTGGGAAGAGCTAGCCATCGTAAGAAATTTGAAGGTTGAAAGAAAGAAAACTTTGGGAAATTTGCAGAGCGAAGAGAGAACGTTTAAGCAAGAAGAAGTGGGTTTCAAAAAATGAGGGTAGCATGAAGGAGGAAACAAATCTTAGAAGATTTATAAAGCTTAGTAGTCATGAGAAAATACTAGCATTTATGAAAGGGAATGAGAATCAAGGAGAGTAACAGTTGAAATCAGAGTATGTTAGAGCAATGATTTTTATTTGAATTCTCAAAAAATTTAAAAATCACAAATAAAAAAGGCGAAAACGGGTGGGGAAATTTTGAGTTTCCCCACGTGGAAGTATTCGATTGGTTGAAGGAGAGTAAAAAGCAATTTTGAAGGACGAAGGAAAGCAAACTGCTGAAGGATAGATGATTCATCGAAGGAAGGCTTGATAAAGGATGAGCTGACGGAGAATGATCGTCTTTTCTAAAGGATTAGATTTAGTTCTAGTTTGTCTATAAATACTGAATTCTTGTAATGTGAATGATACTTTTCATTTTTTCCAAGTCTGAGAAGTTGAGTTAGAAGCTCATTTCTCTCTCAATTTTCCTTACAAAGAAATAGTAAATCATAGGATTTTAATTTTAGGGAAAAGTTTCTTCTTTCTTGTGTGATTATACTTTGATCCCTCGTAATAAGATTTGTGGAGAGTTTATTATTTGTTCAGATTTTTCAAAACATACAAAGATGAATATCTTTTGTGAGACTAAATTGAACAACGTGTATATCATCCATATTAAGAACTGCATCAGCATGTTCATAAGTCATGAGTCAAAATCATCTGCCAAGAAAAATTAGTCTTGTTACTTTTTATTTGGGAAAGGACTCGAGTTATCAAGAAAACTACAAACTAATCATAGATAAGATGGAAGGAAAATATTAAACCACGATAACAATCAACTAAATTTCTTTTGAATAAAAATAGTCAAGTAAAAGAAAAATAACTATTAAATAATTCAAGTTCTAAAAGTCAAAAAAAGTTAGTGAATGTACCATTGCAATTAGATAAGAAAATTGACAATAAAGAATTCTAACAAAATATTGCAGTACCAACTACTTTTTAAATATTCTACTGAAGAGAAAGGAAAAAAAACAAAAACAAAAATCAAAAGTATGCAATTTGATTCTTGTATGAAACATTTATTTCTATGGAGATATAGAATATGTAAATCAGTAATACTAGCAACAATATGTCTCAGACATAAACATATAACAAGGAATTTTTTTTATAGTTAAACATGTCAACAAAAGAAGAATATGGCAGAGCAGATTTAAGACCAAAAAAAAAAACATAATGATCAAATCAATGAACTGTATGCTATCCATTAGGAGTTTAGTAATTTCACACTACAATACATGATGTTAAAACTTTCTAGCATGACCTAGGCGAGTGCCAAACGAAGGCAAACATTCCTATCAAAAGTGTCCGCTAAATCATTATAAGCAAAGTTCTAAAAATCTCAACTAATTACAAATGTTAGAGCAAAGGTACAAGGGAGAGGACTCCCATAATTGAACATGGGAATCTTATAGCGAGTAAATCATCAAAGAACTTGTTCCCGAACGTTTTTCCAACATCAATCAACACATATTTGCGACTTCCATCCTTTTGGTAAGCTTAAGATCTTAGTAAAATAAACAAACAAAATAATAATAATAAAAAAAAAACTAACGAACATCAGATCCATACACAAACTAGTTACCTCATAAACCCTAAACTAAATTCCAAAATGAGACCCACAAATCAACGAAAACTTCAACAAAAAATTTCGCATATTCATACATGAGCCTTACTTCGACCACGTTGCTGGGGAAAAGGACGCCGAGGAAGAGATTCACGTCGGTCAGGGGTGAGCCGCCGTCGTTGCTGTTTGACAAAAACTCTAATAGTACAAAAGGTGTGGAGGAGGGATTTTTCGGGAGGAAGATGGTTTTTATTTAATTTATAAAAAAAAGGACAAAATTGTATTTATACAAGTAAAAAATTGATAAAAACCTAAACAAACGAACAATATTAGACAAAAGATGAACCCAAAAATCTGATAGTAGATCTAATTTTCCCCAAGTTTTTGGTATAAATCATCACGTATTTGTAGGACTTACTAACTTTGTAGTTTAAGATATTTTACACTTTTGTTTTTCACTCGCTCTTCACAAACTAAGCTAGCGCTAATTAATTTACTAGAAAAATAGTCGAGTTTGAACCTTTACACACTTAATTTTAAATTTAAAAAATATAACACAATTATTGTTTTTCTTTGGTAAACTAACACAATTATTGTTTGGCTCTAGAGTAATGAAGTTATGTAAGTTCTATATAGTGAGTGATTAAACTAATTATACATATATATATGGCACGCGTTTGCCTTGCGTCAAAACAATAATAATGATCACGATCATAATTATTAATACGGACAAGAACTATTATCTCATGCATGTATCTATTTGATGTTAGGTACGTGTATGCATAATGCATTGTTATAGATTTTAATATCCTGTCCGAATCATTATGTCTATTTTTCTCCAAGCGATAGATACTTTTATTAAATTTACAATCCAGTAGAGAGCTCGGGTTAAAGTACTCTAATGGCGGACAAGAAAATCTGATTATGCTGTCGTTCTAGGAAAAAATAAAGCTCTAAATATCCACACAAGTGGTCGGCTATTTGATATAATTTGTGATTATAACCTTCTTGACTCCTTTTTTGTTTTTCTTGGGTGTTGCTTAAATGTCACAATATATATAAACCCAACTTTACTTTGTCAAGGCAACATCAGAAGATAATTAGGATAGTGCTTTGACTAATTAAGAAGAATATAGGCGTGAGCTACTTTTTCTCAGCCACTATCAATTTATGTCTTCAAATGCCCTATTTCTTGTTCACTTTTTTTTTTGAAAGATGGATTTCCTTTTAATTTAAAGAAAAGTGTTGAAAATTAACAGTGGCAATACAAGTAAGTTCTGTTGGTCAAGTTTATTCATAATCGATTGCTAATACAATTTTTGTTAGATTATAGACAACCTAATTATCTGAGGGCGACATATACAAGAATTTATATTCATTCAAAGAATTACATATATTAAAATTAACATCAAGGACATGTCCTAATTTTTTATTCACTTTAATGCTCAAAAGACAACCCTGCAGGCCATACTACTATCACAACCAATACTACAAAAAATGATTTTTTTTTGGCCGTTTAAAACCACTTTGAAAAAGTATTATTGGCGTTTATGAAAAGCCTTCATTTTAGATGGCGGTTCAAAATTATTCGTTTAAAACCACTGTGAAAAAGTATTATTGGCGTTTATGAAAAGCCTTCATTTTAGATGGCGGTTCAAAATTATTATTTTTTTTATTTTTAAACTGCTTTACTACAAATGACATTATCCATTTGAAAAAATTAGTATTACAACCGTCTTATCAGAAAGATATTCATTCTCCTTGCTCACATAAAATATATATGAAATTTTTTTGGAATTAAATTTATTTTTTATCATTATCAACAGTGATTTTATCAAATATTTTTTAAATATATTATTTTTGATAATTTTTGAATATATTATTCTTTAATATCTCAAAAATATGTTTATAAATTTATAAATTTGTGTTGTAATCCAAATTTTTGTTTAAGATATATAACATATTTTATATTGACTAATTTTTTTTCGAATTACAATAAAATTTTATAAGATAT